>APFE031453731.1:8677-22055 GCA_000404065.3 Pinus taeda
TGGCTGGGTGGATGAAAAGGTCTATAAACTCACAGTAAGTGTATGGAGAATAGGCTCTGCAGTGAAATACTGAGCTCTAGTACACTACTGACCTTGGATTACCTTGTGCATCCACTCTTTTCACAATAAAGGAAAATTTCTCATGTTCATAGTATAAAATTAGGTGGTAGATGTAGGAGGTGTATTTGAACACCTTTTTTCTTGAGAGGTTCATAAACTGCTCATGCATTTTGTCTGATATGTAAGTGGCATAGTCATAGCAGATTGGAGCTTTTCCAGGGGAAAACATGAGCATCATTACCAGTACAGTTTCATCAATATACTCAACTGATTTATAACCCAGGATGGGACTGATCTTATCTGCAAGGTCTCTGCCAAATGGGTTGAGGTAACCAACAAAAATAGGAGGGTATTGCACAGTATCAGAGTTGATAAACAGTTGGTTCAGCTTTTTGATCTGAGGATCTATCAACATTTTAGCTCCTTGGTTTATCAGATCAAGCAAAGACAAGGGGACCAATTTCTTCTCAGTCTTGAATTGCAGCATCTCTCTGATGGCCTCAGGAGTGATGTAGAACACAACTGAGCCTGAAGGGTCAAGCACAGCTCTCTGAGTAGGATCATAACATACAACACATAGGTGAATTAGGTCAGGGAATTGGTTGACCTGAGGAAGCTTGAAGATTGGGAGGAAGGAATCCCAAATTCCCAATATATTTGTTCCAGCTACATGCTTGGCCTTTAATTCATTGAGCAGGTGGAGGTGGAATCCGCTATGTGTTAGAGAGTCCTCTGAGATTTGATAATCCAAGTCTACTAAAGGCTGCGACTCCAATTCTCTCTGAGAGGCATTCAAAGGGACAACATTGAGGGCCACAGGTGCTACTGCAGTCTCCATGGTTACTTAAGAACTCTGTTTTGTATGTAAATTGATGTTACTAGGCTGGGCAATAGAAAAGAGTATTGCTTGAAAAAAAGGGGTGAATTGAGAAACAGAGGACGATAGGGTGAACTTACAGCAATTGAAATACTGCACACAGTCACTTGAGAAGGCAAATACTTGTCTTTAACAGAGCTTTCACAATAATTAGGTGTAAGTTTCAGGTTTCCTGTTCACGACTGCGCGAACGGGATGCAGGTTTTAGTGAAAGTTTTTGTTAAACCAGGCTCAACTAGTGAATTTCAACCGTCCAATTTCCAATGGGAACTGGGTGCAGGGATTTTGCCGTTGAATTATGTGTTTTCAGTGTCTTAAGTGAATTTTCAGCTATTGCAGACAAAACCAGGCGTAGAGAAGATTTGCAGGGATAAGTACCTGGTAGATTTGACGGTCCGGGTCACAAATGTAGGTGGGTAGGCACGCCGAAGGTCTTCAGGTCGAATTCAGCTAGCTGGTGCAAATTTGGACGTAAAATGCATGCAAAAGGCGCAACAACAGTTTTTTCAAAAAGTGCAAAAAACGCGAAAAATTGGCAAAAATATGGATTTTTGGGACATTCGCGCCTTTTTCGGATGACGTCAGCATTACGTCATCGGGTGGGTCAGGGTTGGATGATGTCAGCATGATGTCATCAGGTGATGTGGTGGCTTATGAGTGGTCCACGGGGGTGGTGAGGTGGCGGACAAGTGGAGCAATTGTGGACGGGAGCGCGGACGCAGTGATGACGCAGGCAGTGACGTGGTGATGATGCTGGCAGGCGGATTGGCGGAAAACCAGAAACCACAGCGGTATCATATCACACTGCTTATGATACGGAAGGGAATATTTCAGAGGGGGCTCCGATACGCTGTGGGGGCGATGCGTGGCCGAGGCCTGACGTCAGCCTCTGATAGATATCGGACGATATCTTTCGGACGTCGGGGCCGGTACGATATCCACGTCAACCGTCGGATGAAAAGCGCCCAATCTGATGGTCGACGGGCCGATAAGCTGTCCGGACGATACGCCATCGGGCGGGTAATAAACAATTATTTTTCACAGGATTTGTGCCCGCCGGGACCTTTAGAAATATTAACGGGTTTGTATGGTTTTTGCGTGTATTGCTTTATAAAGTCCCGCATATTTCAAAACTTAGGATAACGCGCAAATATTGGTTTTTTCAATGAATTTCTTTGCAAAATCGCGTATGGCTCAAACTTTGGATAAATGGGTTTTTGATGTAATCTTGTATAAACGTGCACATAGGCCCCAAACATAGGATAAGGCAGAAAAGTGGGTTTTCATGATATTTTTGCCTTTTGAGCGGGTTTAAAGGGTGCAAATGGGTTTTTTCCAAGGTTTCTTAGGCAAAATGAAGGGTTGAATGGGTAAATGAATTCTGAGGGAGATAAAGAGGTCAGGCTTGGGTTCTTTAAACTAACCAGATGTCAATTTAATTCCATAGTAGTGAATCATATGGCTATAATGCCAAGGGGCGGGATATTTATAGAATGTTTGGGGTTTATACACCATGGTGTTATAATAGTAGGGAAAGGGTGACATAGGGAGTTAGATAATAGAAGTTAAGGGTTATAATGGAGGGAGAGGGTGAATGAGGAGTGATATCACTAAGTTTATTTTGAAAACAACTTAGCTTAGGGAGTAGATCAAAATGAAAAGAATTTTGCACAAGAAATGTGGCTCTTAAAGGATACAAGAACCAACATAAAATCTTGAATTCCTTTCATAAACACAACTGGTGAAGGGATATTAGTAATGAGTGTAAAACAAGGAAAAAAGGGAAATTGGACATGCTCCATTGTGTTGCTTTCCTTGTATTGACCAGCAAGACTGAGTTTGAAAGGAACACCACTTCTACAACCCCATCTACCTACCCATCTACTTGCCTAGCATTTTTTGTTTTTCTTCTTGGAGGGTGCACTTGGACTTGCAGACCCTTATGTGCCTTTTCTTTTCCACTGGCTTTTTCTTTTGATTGCCTATCTAATACTACCCTTATTGCTTCCAAGGCCCCAGATTAAGCAGTTGGGAACCTTAGCTTCTTTGCCTAACTATTGGTCTGCCAAGATTAAACAGTTTGGACAGATTTCTTTCTCTATTCTACAACAGAAAATTGAAACATGGCATGATCCAGATTAGACTGATGGACCATCCATCAAAATTTAGTAAACATGAAGGCATGTACACACCTTGCCTTGTCTTGGAAATATGGGATCTTTGTATCAGCAAAGTAGAGCATATTTGGCATTTGAATTTGCCAATCATGAAATATGAAACCTATCGGTATAGGTATCCAACACCCTTGAAACTCACTAACTCATTGCTTCGAGCGAAAATGGCCCAAGTTGCAAAAGATAGGTTCTACGTACTACAACTAGCTCCGTTGGTGTACCTAACAAATGGTTCCAAGAAGTCTGACATCTGGAACAAATGTGAAGTGGATTACCTAACCAAAATGACAACTCTAAAAGAAAAATAAAAATGCAATAAAAACATTTATACAATAAGTTTACTATACTTAATCAAGCATAATAACGTTTAAGATACAACTCGTTTCAGAGTTGTGACAGTGGAATCCTATCATAATCCACCAGTTCGTAGGCTCCTTTTGTCAATACTGGTTTAATAATGTAGGGGCCCATCCATAATGGTTCGAATTTACCTGCTCCTAATTTTTCAGAATCCTGATCATAAAGCAAGGCGAGGTCACCTTCTGAGAAGACATGAGGCTTGACATTTTTGTCATATTGTGCCTTGACACATTTCTTATGTGCTTAATTAGCCAGTGCGGCATCATGATGGGTTTCATCCGGGCCTCTTCTTCAGAAGTTTCGGGAAGAAGATCAATTGCGAACTTGAGGGACAAGATTTCGCACTAAATTGGTAAGACATCTTCTAGACCATACACCAATTGGAAGGGCATAAATCTGGTCACATTTCTCACTGAAGTACTATATTCCAACAGAGCTGAGTACAAGATTAAATGTCAATTCCATTTGTGGACTCCAATCATTCTTTGTAGTATACGCTTAAGGACTTCGTTGATTGGCTCAACCTATCTGTTAACCTACAGATAATATGGAGTAGAACTATCATGGGATAGTCCTAATTTGGCAGTCAATTCGATCATCATGTGATTGCGAAAATGCGACCCATGATCTGTGGCTATAGCCTGTGGTACACCAAATCTAGAAACTACATGATTAAAAAAGAAAAGAGCAATCGGTTCGCCACTATTGTTTAATGTAGGCATCGCCTCGGTCCATTTTGTAAAATAGTCGATAGCGACTATAATATACCCATGCCCCTCGGCCGAGGTGGGGTTACATGTCATGAAATCAATGCCCCATTTAGCAAATGACCCAACAACAACTATTGGATGCAGTGGTACAGGTGGTAATCTACTGCTGCGATCAAAAATATGACAAGCATGGAAACTTCTAACTGCAGTTATGAAATCTTTAAATATGGTGGGCCAGAAGTAACCTACTCGTAAGATATTTTTGCAGCAGTGTAACCAGATAGATGCCCCCCATAAACACCTGAATGACAATCATTCAAAACTTTTTCGGCCTCCTCATGCATGAGGCACCGTCGCAGAACTGTATTAACACCACGACAGTAAAGCGTATCGCCAATGATCAGGTAGTCTTTAGTTTGGTATCAAGTATGCCATTGTTCAGAGTGAGAGGTTTTAGGCCTAAAAGTTTGGGTTTGGAGATAGACTACTATATCTCTGTACCACGGATCGCTTGACGATATCAGAAACATAGTTTCATCCATGATTGATGCTTTAGATGTTAAATTGTTGGATGATGAGGGAAGGTCACAAAGTAACTCTGCGAAGACGAGGGATTTCTTTGATTTGGATTTGGTGAATTCCATATCAAACTCTTGCAAAATGTCTATCCATTTGGAATATTTGCCCCCTAGTAATTGACATGATAGAATGTAGGTCATAGGGTTGCAATCTGACACAATGGTAGTCTTGCAAAAGAGAACATAGTGTCGAAATATTTGCACTGCTTGAACGGCTGCTAAAGCCAGCTTTTCAACATAAGAGTACTTGATTTCTGTATCATTAAGATTCTGACTTAAATAATATATAGTATGTTCTATTCCATTATCTTCTTGCATTAAAACCATGGCGATGGTTGTATCTGCAGCGGCGAGATACAGGTTAAAGTACTTTTGATGGTCAGGATCGTACATTAATGATGCTTTTATTAGGGAACCTTTTAAAGCATCAAAGGAAGCTTGTGCGACCTGATCCCAGTGGAAGGGTACTCCTTTTTCCAAAAGACATGTATAACCTTTAGTGATTTCAGCATAATGTGGAATGAACCTCCTCAAAAATTTAGCTTTCTCTTGCAGTCTCTAAATCTAAAGAAAATTTGAAGGTGGAGGCATGTCAAGGATAGCCTGAACCTTAAAGGGGTTGAGTCAAATTCTGTCCTTAGAAACTACAAAACCAAGTAATCGACCAGAATTGACACAAAAAACACACTTGTGTGGATGGAGTCGTATCTTGTAGTGTTGGCAACATAGAAATATGGCTCTCAAATGCTGCGGGTGATCAGTCCACTTTCGCAAATGAGCTGGTAAATCATCGAGATAGGGTTGAACGATGTGCTTGATGTCATGGAAGGCATAATTCATTGCCCTCTGAAAAGTTTTCCCTGTGTTCTTCAAACTGAAAGGTAATTTACAATATGCGAATGTGCCCCACGGACATATAAATGTAGTCTTCGATTGGTCCTGTGGGCGGATATTGATTTGATTGTATCCGGAAACTCCATCCATGAATGAAAAGATTTTGCATCTGGCACATTAATCAATTATCTGTTCGATGAAGGGTGTAGGGTAGTTTTCCTTTGGACATGATTGATTTACATCCCTATAATCGATGCACACTCTAATCATTCCTTGTTTTTTCATTACAGGAACAATATTCGATACCCAATCAATGAGAGGAACAGGGTAAATGAAACCAGCATGCAAAAATTTTTCAACTTCTGCTTTAATGGTTTGACATCTAGATACATTTTGATTTCATGTTCAACAATTCTCGAGTCAATGCCTGGAATTTCTTCATATGACCACGCAAAGACATCTCTAAACTAGCGAAAGAGAGTGCAGTAAATTTCCAGTCTGATGGAGAACAAGATTTTCCAACGTGAATATTCTCTACAACATTAGGTTTGGTCGAGATATTAATGGCGATAGCTTCCTCAATATTAGACAGGTTTCACTCAGAATCCACTGTATTTACAATATTTGATAAAAAATCAAAAACTGAAGGATGACTGAGGTCGTTTGAATAATCCTCATTGTTATCTTGAAGGTGAGAACGATGGTGGTAATCTTCCCACGGTGTCTCTCCTATCATCATTGACTGTATGATTCCTTCATTTGTAGAATGTATACAAGACCAAGGATTGGAAGAGGTACCATACTCTAGAGACCTATCTATCTAAACACCCGTCGAGTGCTGATTTGGGTTTGTCGCCCAGGCCCAGAACATTGATTGCTACAAAGTTTCTATGGGGCTTGGGGGGAATACCTCACGGTGATCCACACTATCAAAATGGTCAGAGTTCTTCTTAATCTTAGATGATGTAGAAGAGAGCATATGACAAGTTTCCACTGTGGCCACTTCTGCAAGACCAGTTCAAGGCGGGAGGGAAAAATTACCCATTAAGGAAGGGTCTTTTAGGATACCTACTCTGACATTTTGAAGCGATTGAGAACTTCCATGGATCAATGGAATTCTTCCAGTAGCTTGTGAACTGTTAGGGAAAAAGGCTAGTTGTTCAACGATTGTAATTCTGCCTTGGAAGGGAAATGCAATCTTTCTAAAGTATGTAGACACAACGGCAGCCATAGCATAAATCCAGGGCCTTCCCAGTAAGATATTGTAATCAAGGTTTCCATCAATGACCTTGACTTCAATCTCTACAGTCTTGGCCTCTAGTTCAGCTTGCAAGTTACTTAAAATCCCATACGGCATGTATGTTCTTCCATTGAATGCTTTTAATGTCGTTGATGATAGCGACAAGGGTGGTGAACCAAGAATTTTCTAGCAACTCATTGACATAATACAGGTAGATGCCCCCTCATCAATGATTGTTCGATGAATAGGTTTATTGAGGGCTTTTACTTGTATAAGGAAAGAGATTTGGGCTAGTAACTGAGTTGTATATCCTTTATGATTAAAGGCCACAAGACTGGAATCTGCTAGATCAATCCCACCTATTGCTAATAAAAAATCCTGCTTTTCGGAGGGGAAATTCTGCATTACTTCAAGTATCGACATAGCGGATGGCGATTGAGCCAAATCCTCCACTATATTATAATTATATGCAACTTGAGCATGACGATTAAATGTCGATTTATGTATGACTCCCTTTGGTGGTTTTATAGTTAATTCAGGAATAATGGGTGGAACAAATTCTGGCGAAGTCGTTGTCGAACTACTAGGTTGATCTGTAGCCTGGTTGTTTGACGACGATGGATTCCCATAATATTTGTTCCTTGTCAATATCAAAGCATCATTTTGCTATTTTGAGATGGATAACATAAGCACTTGGGATGTGGAAGCATGATCGATATCAACCAGATTAGTTTTTGGGTTCGGAAATGGATCAGTCAACACTTCTGAGGTACTTGAAGTGTTTAAAAATTTCTCAACCTCAGGTCGATGTGGACAATCTTTCGTCCAATGCTCCTCGTTACATATGTAACATGGAAAATGAGGAGATTTCTTTGGCCCAGTAGGGTTCTTAGAAGATTTTTCAGGAGTTGAATTCTCCTGTTTCTTCTTATTATTTTTCCCTTTCTTCTTGCCCCCTAGTTGCCATTTTGTTTCTGGGAAAACTAGTGTCTTTTTTATCAACTAGCCCTTTAGCTTTGGCAGCTACCCTAGAAACAATAGTTTAAAGCAATTCATGATTTCTTCTATGCATAATAGATAAGATAAAGACAAAGGAACCAACCTGGATCTTTTGCTCAACTCCTTGCTTGATCTCTCTCCCCCTTGACAGAGCTTGCAACTCCTCTCCATACTAATCTCACTTGGAGAGTACCTGTAGAAACACAGAAACAAAGGATTGTCAAAGCATCTTGATATATTATATCATAAGCATTACAGAATCAGAAATATAACGAAAATACAATACCATTTACAAATAATAACATTCACAATTGCATGATTGTGTGTAAGAAAACCCGAAGAACTTTATTAAATAGAAGGGAGAATTACAACCCATTTGTCTGATCCAGCATCATCATCCCAGCATCAAAGCCCTCTTCACCTCATGAAAAAGCAAGATCACACCAACAATACAATACTCTTTTCTCAAATACAAACTATCAGCACTTCCTTGAAATTCACAAAATTCTAGCCTCCAGATCTCTCAGATGAGGGATCCATTTATAGATTTGTGCAAGGGTGTGAGTCATCTCTAGGGTTTTGATTAGTGTCATTCCACTTGTTGAATTTGGTTCCACTTGGAGATTTCATGGATCACTTACTCATCCTTGGGTGAATTCAGAGAGGAAAGTGTCATAAGAGAAGTTTCTAGAAGGTTCCCTGAGCATCCACTTAGCAAACTATCTTAGACATTTTTCCATCCTCACTCATCACACCCTACAGAAGGTCTCACCAGTATGCATCACACCTAGCTAGTGTAGAAGTCAATATGCATTGCACCCTTACAGTGGAGCAGTCAGTATGGCCTAGTTTAGGCCAATTTTGGATGGTTTTTCAGGTGGAACTTTTGGGGAATGATGTAATCAGATGACCATTTTATTTTAGGGTGTGAAACAAAATTTTTAGGGGTTGAGGAGCCCTAGTTTATCGACATATAAAATTGGGGTTGAAGTGCCCAAATATGTCTATAACAGTGGGTGCAGTTATTCTACCATACTTTCGATATAATCCCTATGAATTGGTACCTGGAAATGAAACTCTACCATGACACTATAGAGCGGGATATATTAGGGGAAGGATTCTTAATGACCTTCAGTTTTGAAGATGGGTTCAAGAGCATTGATGAAGCTCTGTAGGAGGTTAAGGCAACGATCTTTAAAATACCGCAGGATCCTATAGAGTTGGTGCAGTTCGATTGGAGCAACCTGCTACGCCATGTGCTGGAATGTTATAATGTGACTGCTAAAGAGGAGGATGAGGATCCAAGAAATATCAATATTCCAGAGGGAGAAGGCCATCACAAATTTTTAGGCATGCAAATAGAGAACCTAGATATCATCGCGCCATTGAAAACTAAGTAGGTAAATATCAGTACTGAAGCAGGGCCAAAATTTGTGAATATCGGGGACTACTGGGATGACACCACAGTAGATAAAGTTGTTGAATTACTTTGTGAGTACCAAGATCTTTTTCCGAACAAGTTCTCAGACCTGAAAGACATCATAGGAGACTTGGATGTGATGAAAATTACTTTGAAACCAGACGCGAATCCTATTAAGCAGAGCCCGTATCGCCTTAATCCCAAGTACAAAGAAAAGGTCTTTTTGGAGTTGGATAAGATGATTGAGGTGGGCATTATCAAACCTATGGAGGAATCTGACTGGGTGAGCCCAATGGTGGTTGAAGAAAAGAAACAGAAGGGGGAAACAAGGATTTGTGTAGATCTTAGGAAACTTAATGATGCCTGCGTCCATGATCCTTTTCTGACACTGTTTACAGATGAGGTATTGGACAACATTAGGGGGTAGGAGGCTTGTTATTTCATTGATGGATTTTTGAGGTACCATCAGATCCAGATCGTGTCGAAGGATATGAGTAAACAAGCTTCGCGACTGAATGGGGTTGTTTTCAGTATACTGTCATGCCTTTTGGACTCGGGAATGCGCCCACGATATTCTCTCATGTAGTTATCGCAGCGTTTAAAGAGTTCATCCATAAGATCTTGGAAATGTATTTTGATGACTAGATGGTGTTCGGCTTAGTGAAGTGCCATGTAGAAAGTTTGCGCCTCATTATGGATATGTGCTGTAGATACTAGATCACACTGAACCTAAAGAAGATTATGTTCTATCTCCCCTTTGGGATCTTGCTGGGTCATGTGGTGTGCAAGCAAGGGTTGATGCTGGACCCTGACAAGATCGCGATGATAGTAAATTTGGAGGCCATGAGAAGTGTCAAGGAGTTATGAGCAATGCTTGGGTGTACAGGGAAATTCATTAAGGCTTATGCCCAGACTACTCCTATGGAGAAACTACTGAAGAAGGATGCTACATTCTATTGGGATGAAGAATTTCAGCAAAATTTGGATGTGTTTAAGGAGAAGATGGTCACCACACCAATCTTGGTCTTCCTGGATTGAAAAAAGGAATTCCATGTACATGTTGATGCCTCGTGCATTGCGTTGGGAGTAGTACTAACACAAGCTAGTGAAGGAAAGATGGACCACCCTATAGCCTTCAAAAGAACAAAATTATCAAACACCGAGAAGAATTACTCAACGAATGAGAACGAAGGATTGGTTATGGTGTACGCACTTCAAAAGTTCAGGCACTACTTGTTGGGTGGACACTTTAAAATGTACACAGATCGTTCTAACTTGAAATACCTGGTCAATAATCGGTCTTCGGGGGGGGGGGGGGGGGGGTTCTGTCAATGGCTACTTCTATTTTAGGAATATGACTTTGAGGTGATTTTGAAGCCCAGTAGGCTGAATGTAGGGCTTGACCATCTGTCACGGATTAAGATAGGCAAGAAGCACACTAATTTGGAGGAAGCATTTCCTAATGCGCAACTCTTGGTGTTGTGTGTAGCTGATATTAATTTTGTAGATGTTATCAACTTTTTGACTACAGGTACAGTTCCAGAAGGGTATATCATCAACAAAAGAAGGAACTAGTGGTGTGCGTGATAGATTTTTTGGTGATTGCTAGACATTTGTATAAGATGTGTGCTGAGAAGATCTTGCGAAGATATGTGCCTGACTTTGAGAGAAATAGCTTCCTCGTGGAAGTTCATGAAGGGGATGCGGGAGGACATTATGAAGGAAAGGCTATGACGTAGAATATTTTGTGCGTGGATTTGTGGTGGCCTATGTTGCATAAAGATTCCAAAAAGTGTATTGTAGGGCTTGCAATGCATGTTAGGGAATAGTTAGACCATCACGGAGGGACGAGCTACCCCTGAATCCTCATGTATCATTGCAACCATTTGAAAAATGGGCAATTGACTTTGTAGGGACAATTTAGCCCCCAACCAAGAAGACAGGTGCGCGCCATATCATCACCATGATGGAGTACCTAACCAGATGGGTGGAGGCATAGCTAGTGAAGGATCGTATAGGGGCTATGATAGAGAAGTTCTTCTTTTTGTATGTGTTAACCAGATTTGGTTGCCCAAAAGTATTGATGAGTCATCGGGGTACGCACTTCCTAAATGAAACAATCAGTGCGCTGACTGAAGAGTTCAAAGTTTACCATCAAAAGAGTGCACCATATCATCCTCAAGCTAATGGAACAATTGAGGCCTTCAATAAAATCTTGGAGAATGTGGTAATAAAAATTTGCAACACGTAGTGAAATGGTTGGGATGTGTGCATACCTGTAGTGTTATGGGCGAACAAGATCACTTGCAAGAACCTGACAGGACAAACACCTTTTCGATTGGTCTATGGTGTAGAAGTTGTAATGCTTATAGAATGTATCATGCCTAGTCTACGCATAACAACTTTCACAGGTATGGAAGATTGCAAAGCCTTGGAAGATCGGCTTAAGTAGTTGATGGAGCTTGAAGAAGACAGGTTCTTGGATGGATTCCATCAGTGAGTACAAAAGGAGCATGAAAAAGGATGGCACGATCGACACATCAAGATGCGCAAATTTAAGGTAAATAATTTGGTATTGTTGTATGATAGCAAGTTCACTAAATTTCTAGGGAAATTTCAGATGCACTATCTTGGACCACATGTTACCAAAGAGATTACAGATGGGGGCACAGTTCAGCTCATGAAGCTGAATGGAGAACCTTTTCCAGGAAGGGTGAATGGTAGCTGATTGAATCCATATACAGGGGATGTGGCTCAATGACTATATGACAACAGGACAATCTTAGTGCTCCAAGAAGTTGCAAGGGAGCGTAGGACTATAAACTACGTTGCTCATATTGGAGGACTATGTGGCAAGTGGGGTGCACGGAATATGATGAAGTTACAATATAACAGGTTGTGAAAAGGGAGCTTCGCTACAAAGGGAGATGTCACATAGCACAACTAGAAATTGACTGTTAGAGTCACTGTTCATTATTTGACAGTCGGGAGAGAGTTAAGAGGAGTGGGCAGGTGGCATTTAAGGCTAAAATCATTGAAGATTTGCTGCCAAACCAACATTAATGATTCAATTTTGCAGGGAATGTGGGATTTGAATTCAAAAACCCTATAAATTACGTGTGCCAGTCCAATAGCAAACACTTTGCACACTTAGAGTTTTTGAGCTAATTTTTTTGTTGCTTATGAGCCACTAATTCTTTGAGGATTTGGTCGCGAGCCCTACATTTTCCAATTTACCCAAGTTAAACCAGAAATTTATCCTTGAAACCATGTTAGGTCCGAGCCCTACTAAGACTATGAGAACTAGGGAGATATTGCATCGAAAGGAGCTACTCCATAGGTGGTGAGCATGGAGTCTCTGGCTCTTGTGCCTACAGCACTGAGGTCACCTAGGCCAAAGCCTACACTGATTCAAGAAACTAAGAATCTAAAGGAGGATAAGAAGAAGAATCTAGTTCCGGTGTGTGAGTCACCCAGAAAACATTCGACCACTCAGAAGCAGAAGAAGGACAAGCAGCCCAAGAGGGTTGTTGATTTGGAGGTTGAGGAGGGACAGGGAACCTAAGACATATACGCTGAAGGACTAGAGCCCATTACCAAGTTACCCGGGTACATCCCTCCATGAAAAGGGAAGACAAAGGTCACCAAGGACCTAGATGTTGACAAGTTTGTCATCTCTATGCCCCTGCTGCTAGAGTAGATTACCTTTGAAGGTTCGCGCCTTGTGCAAATTCCCCTGCTAAAAATGGAGGATTGGGATCTGGATGACCATGAGAGGTTCCTGTTGAAAAGTGTGCAACAAGAAATTCTTGTTGAGATTGCAACAAGATGATGGAGCTTAGTGAAAAGAGTCGCCTTCACTAAGTGGGCCCGCAAGCTATTTTTGGCGAAGTCTATTTTTAGACATATGGATCATGTCTATGGATTGCACTTTGCTGTTTATGGATGATTGATCAAGTTGTAAAAATAGATGGACTTCTATTTTTGATGAAAGTGTGAGTGATCACAGTGTAGTGATCAAGTCTATTTTTAGACTGGCTGTCAAAAATAGAAAAGTCAAATATTACTATCTCACAATAATATTTGGACTATAAACTTAATCTTATTCTCTTGGAGCACTTCAGTT
>APFE031453738.1:12089-28068 GCA_000404065.3 Pinus taeda
CTATCCTTTGTAGCATCATCCTCAAGTCGTGCATCATCATAAACATACCATACAACTGCCTCCAACATTGGTGGAAGCACATCCAATACAAGCAACCTCAAACCATCACATGAAGCAACAAACCAATGTCTCCAAGACAAGTAGAGACATATGCAACACTAAGAGATGAACACTCTAACCACCTGTAGCAGAAACATCTCACACCATGAGAATATCACCATCCTCCTACTGTAGCAACATCTCCAACCAACACATCATGTATGGAAACCATATCCTTAGCAACCATAACTTCACCTCTACTAGGTCTAGTCATAGGATGTTGACATCAATGCCAACTAATAAGACCATCACTAATCATGCATCCATCGCTCATGCATATGACCAGCATCACCAAGAGCTCATTTAGATCAATACCAACACAAAAATATGCTACAAATTATAGTATATGTCACACTTCTATATATGATTAAAATTAATTGTGAATCTTGCATTAATGATTCACCATTGTCGATTTTTGATTCACATTTTCAAGTTTCTTAAATTATGAACTTGTTTTGTAAGGATCATTGATTGGACAAGTGAATATGCTCCACACTATTATCCATTACCAATAAATAGTTTAATATTTATTTTAACTACAACATATAATAATTATGAGCAAAAGACAAGACAGTTACTAATTGTGCGATAAAGTTGTGCGGAGGGGACAACAACGAGAAAATGCATGTTCAAAAAAGCTCTCGAATAAGGATTTAATAACATATATATAAGATAATAGAGTCGGTAATAATGAGAAAATGCAAGTGAGAAAAACACCCTTCAATAAGGATTTAATAACATATATACTAGTAAATGACTAGTTGTGTTGAGAAAGCTATCGAGAAACACATTGAAAGATGTCTTTGCATAATATAACTCATCCACACTTCCACACATATGCCTAATTATTTCCAATTGAAATATTATCAATAATTGTGTGGAGCTATTTATATTATTTTATTATTAGAAAAAAATATGTCATTACAAATAAAACACTATGCAAAAAAATCAATTGTTTTTATTTTATTTTATTATTGGAAAATGAATACATCATTACTGAGAAAACAACTAATAACTTTTGTGTGAGAAACTTAGTCTATTGTGCGGAAGCGAGAAACTTTGTCTATTGTGGGGAACTTAGCTCACTATACGAAGCTATTTATTTTATTTTATTATTGGAAAATGAATATCTCATGACCTTTATTATTGGAAAACGAATACATCATAACCGAGAAAACAAGTAATAACTTTGTGCGATAAACTTATCTTATTGTGCAAAAGCGAGAAACTTAGGCTATTGTGTGGAACTTAGATCATTGTGTGAAGATTATATCCTATTGTACAGAAATTATCTCATTGTGTGGAGATTATAGCCTATTGTGCGAAACTTGGTTCATTGTGCAAAGATTATAGCCTATATGTCATATGTCATTACCTTTATTATTGGAAAATGAATACATCATTAACAAGAAAATAACTAAGAATTTTAGTGCGAGAAACTTAGCCTATTGTGCGGAACTTAGCTCATTGTGTGGAGCTATTTATTTTATTTTATTATTGGAAAACGAATACGTCATTACCGAGAAAATACTATGCAAAAAAAAAAAAACTAAATAGCATTAGAGGCAAGGATTATTCTTCATCATAACTATTACCCTTGTTTTCAATAGGTCCCTTCCTAAATATCATTTCTTGCATGTTGATCACATTGTTTGAAGTTGAATAATCAGAATTTCGTGATATCGATTTTTTATCCATGTGTTACTCTATATGTCAATACATAAATAGCACATAATTTAAAATAGAAATACATATCTATTTTCTGTGCTCTTTTCCCCCTAAAGGTACTTGGTTGTTGTTAGCATTCCCAAATGTTGTGTTACATAATTCAAAGAGTCAAGGTTTCTGCCCAACTTCCATCATCAAAGAGAATGAATTAGGTAGTTGTCATTAAGCTAATGCCAAAGGCCTTGTCCTAATTTAGATGATTTTTAGAGGACTCAACCATCCCCTCTTATCCCTGAATTCCATTTAACTTATGCTTCCTTCTATTTATCTACTTGATTGGATAGTATATCAACCTCTTTGTTATTTATTTTTAGGATATGTAGGAATTAAACTTCTACACATTTGTAAATTAGATCTAATTCTTTGTGATATATCCATGACACTTTTTACAATGAGTCCATATCTATTATTTTTAGCAAGAGAATTAGTCAAATTAAATACTAAATATAAATAAATTGGAACCAATGAGGTATTGAAGACAATGTGGGAAATACAGAACTATTACAATTTCTAAATGTTGAATACCAGGAGGGGCAGGGGTAGGGGCTAGAGGGGGGTGAATCAACATTCTTGTTTCCTACAATAAACTTTCACTTCTACTCTTATCTCTTATTCATTATGGAATAAACATAAAACCATCACATAATAAAAATGAATACATAGAACACGAAAGATTTAACAATTTAACGTGGAAGCCCATAAAGGGAGAAAACCACAAATAACTCTTATTTTCTTCAAATGATTGTTGTAGGTACCCACTTATAGTCACAAAATTTTCAAGCACCCACTTGCAAAGGATACTATCCACTTTCTATCTATGTAGGCTCTAACCCACTAGAGACACCTATCCCCAAATTTTAGTAAGTACCCACCCAAGGGATACTATCCACTTTCTATTTATGTAGGCTCTAACCCACTGGAGACACCTATCCCAAAATTTTAGTAGGTACCCACCTACTGGGAACATCGATCTCTAATTAGTGTTGTTAAGTTGTTCTACTCATTCTCTTCTTCACTATGTACTCATATCGGCAACAACAATTTGTGAGAATGTATTATCTATATTACCCACACTGCTACCATTCACCAACATATAATCTTCCTATTATACTTGTTCTCACTACCTCACACTATCAACCACATCTAAATTTATTTCTCTTTTGTATTTATGGTTTATGTTAGAAATTAAATAATAGAGCAATGGTACACATAAAATATTGTTACGCATAAATATTGTGGAAAAACAAACACTTAAAATCATAAAATAAGAGAGACATAGATATACATGGCTTACCCAACTTGGGAAACATCCATGAAGAAATAACCAATCCTTCCTTTGATATTATCTAGAAACATGACGGGATACAACCTACAACAAATCTGCTGTAGCTTTCTCTTCGCTCCCGCACAGTCTCCTTTGTTTTTCTCACACAAAATAATACCCAAAATTCCCTCATATAAAGAAAGGGTTACCTTCTAGGGAAAAACCCTAAATTAACATAAATTCTACAGTCATATCTTCTGCCTAATTAACGAACCAAATTGACTACCAAATTACAATATTTTACAAGGAAATATTTTCTCTAATTTTTGCTTCGGCGTGGCTATCCCCCAAACCCATGCTAGGGGGCATAAAAGAATGTTCACCCCCATTGCTGCCTCCCCATACTCCCCGAGTAGAAATAGTGGGGAGACAAGCCCCACCATACCCCCCATGGGACTATGATCCAAATGCAGCTAAAACAAGACCTCTAAATCAAGAATATAATCAGGCTCCAAACCCAACAATCTTGCACTTGGAGACTAATTATATCAAATCCATCGCTACTTCACTTGTTGGAAAATGATTCAACTTGGACCTGGTTGTTTCTTGTCTTTACCATCATACTTGAAGACCAACTAAAACTAAGCATAAACTAAATTTCTCCCTCATTGCAACCTTTGTTAACATATTTGCAGAATTCTGGCTCGTGTGTATGTTTTCTAACTTCAACTGTCCATCTTCCAAAACTGACAGTATGAAATGGTACCTGAGTTGTATATGTTTAGTTCTAAGAAATATAAAGAGAAGGGGTGCGACTTATAAGGGGGTCTATGGGGCCTTTTGAGTATATTGCAGGAAAGAGCAATTTACAATAATGAGCCACAAATATAGAGAATCCTTGATTGTTCTTGAAGCTTTTGGTCATGGGGGAAAAATTACTTCAAATTTCGAATTACTTTGGAGCTGCGTACCGATATTGCACCTATTTTTGGAAGAGAGGTTTTGGTATTTTTGTAATAGAAGCACATTTGGAGCTATGACAATTCGGGATCGACTTCAAATGTGGAAGCCAAGTATGTAAATATGTATTAAATTGACATATTTTGTTTTACAATACCACTGTATGAATCCTAAGCATTGATTGTGTCTAGTTCTATCAATTTATAAATTTATGGTTTCATAAACTGGTATTAGAGTATTAATATTATTAAATTTTTTCAATTTTTGAATTTCGGGTTTTACAAACTGGTATCAGAGGATCAATATTATCAAAATTTGTCAATTTATGAATTTAGGGTTCTACGCAATATAAACATCACATCCTTGAGCCTTAGAGGGGATCCAGACTCCCTCTAAAAAGTAATTGTACCAATACCGTTCATGCTATGTCTTCCATCATATCCCATTTAAATGTGCATTTGGAGATCCTTCTCCTCCAACTCACTGAAAAATTCTTTGTTTCCATTCACATGAGATGAGTTACCATCATCAAGATACCACACAATACCCATCATTGTGCTTTCCATACTTGCAATGAAGGTAAAATCTGCTTCAAACTGTGAAGCCAAGGCTTCACCCACTACTCTTCTTGCTTGCCTTCTTGTGTGGATAATTCGTTGCATAGTGCCTGAATTCAAGACAATGAAAAAAATTGATTTTGGAAAAGTCTTTCTTCTTGCCCCCTTAACTTGAATCTACTTTGGATTGGGATTTCTTCCCTTTCCCTCTCTTTGCCTTTCCATCCAAGACATAGTTCTCCTCATCCTCACCCTTGGATGAGGTCCCTTATCTGATGCTCCACTTATGTCCTCCTTTACTAATCAGACCAAAGGCATTCCCAATTTAGTATCTTCTTCGTCCCGTTCACTGAATCTTGGTAGCTGTGCCGGCTCTTAGGAAGGCCTAGAAGGGCTAGGCTCACCAAATCATCCTCTGCTACAATAAACCAACTTTACCAAGTTGATCACGAAACTATGTGAACCTGATTAGGTACCGTGGAATGGTCTCGTTTCTATGCATCTTGATATTTCAAATCTTGTCCTTGAGTGCCAATTTCCTATGGTCACTACTATTCTGGAACAAATCTATCAGTGCTTGCCACATTTCATGTGGAGTCTCTTTCCCATGTATATTAGAGACAATATGGTCTCATACTCCCTCCAAGATGATCCTCCTCACCTTCGCAACGCACTTCTTCCAATATGCTAGATTCTGAGCATAAGCTCTTACTGGTTTCAGAATATCACTATCAATGAATTCCTTCAACCCATTATCCTACAATACTACCTCCATCTGATCCTTCAATGCAAAATAATTCTAGCTTCTCTCAAGGGCATACTTGAGCCTTAGTCCATTGAAAGCCATCTTCTCAATCCTAAAGAAAACTTGTAACTAGATCTATGACCCCGAACCTCCTGCAATGACAACTTCAAAATCTTTGCTCTATAGCGATTCCATTTCTGATACCTTGTAGAAATTAATGTGTAGATTCACAATTTCTCATGAAATTCACTAAATCACAAGACTTGAAGCTACTCTATTGGTATGCAGAACTTAATTCACCATCTAAAACAAGAATCATTTACATGAAAGAAGGAAACATCATCCATGCATAGATATTTATCTAGGGGAAAGAAACTGCTCAAAACCCCTTACTATTTGTATTGAATTAATTAGAGAATAGAGAAGAAATACAATGCTTTCTGAAGCCTAAGCACACACTGCAACTGTATAGACTAACTCTCTACCTAATTGACTGACCTTGGCCCAACACTTAGCCAATTTTAAGCCTTCCAAAGCTCTTATTTCCTTGTATTGTTCCCTTGGTAAATTGCCCCTATTATTTAGGAATTTCACACCAAGAAATTGTGCAATTACCATAGGCCAATCCTTTGAATGCATGCACCACTTGTACAACTTGGACTAATTTACAAATAATTGTACATTTCCCTTGAGATCCAATCTCAAATGGGTAATTTGAATTCTCTGCATGAAAAATTTATTTTGGATTGATTGATTAGTTAATTGGTTGATCACTCAATGTGGTTGAAGTTACACATCCACAACTTGACCTCCACTATTTCTTCTGATAGTTAGAACTAGTTAAACTGACAATAACTCAAATTAACTAAAAAATATTGCTAAAAATTAGCAATCAATCATGTAGAACTGAACTCAAGCGTCTTTGAATCAAAATTACTGAGTTAACTGTGTGACAAGAGCGATGTCTCTTTAGTTAACTACCTCCATGTATTTTGTTGAAATTGAAATTTGAATTGTAATCTCGTTTGACCAAGGAAAAGTAAAAACTAAATTTTATTGCTGGATTTTCAACACTTTGCAGTTGGTTTCTTCCTACAAAGAGTACACAAACAAATAAGATGTATTGGTGGATAAAAATATACCAACAAAAAATTGAAGATAATGGATACAATGCATGAACATAACTAAACTAGAATTAAACTAAATAACACAAAACAAGCTTGTGAAGCAAAAAAAATCAACAAAGGTATAGGAAAAGTATCATCTTTATTAATTTTTGGTGGTGGAAGAGTTACAATAAAAGTATCAAGGACACTTGAAGAGATTTTTTTTAGCAATGGTCCTCAAAATCTCTCAACTGGGATTTCCCCTTTTCAATCTCTTTTGCAAGTTTTTTCTCTCTCAAAGAAGCATATACAATTCTCTACAATGGTGGAATTCTCCTCACAACGGTATGCTAGATTGCTTGGGAGAAATTTTGGTAGCATAACAATACACTAATTCTTCTTCTTCTTGCCTCTCCATGAACTTGTGTTTATAGAAACTTTGAAGATTCCTTCCCTCCTTTGGCCCATCAATGTGTGGTTTTTTACCTCATAAATGAGATGAGAGCTACCATCTACTTGCCATTAAGGTTTCTTGGGGCTCAAGTCTCAAATGGTAAGCCCATCATGTCAATAGGTGAATTTTTCTTCAAGCAAGTTCACATCCTAAGGTATTGACTGGGATTTTTGTGACCCTTGCAGCTATCGAAGAAAACACCAAGAGGTTGTTAATTTCCTGCTGTGGTGCACCCATGAGGGTTGATTTTTTAAGTTAACCTTAGGAAAGATTTTGATTTTTGGGTCTTCATGATGTCTCCAACTAAAAATGTAACCAATGTATGTGTTGATCATTGACTCTAAGTGTATTCTTCTACGTAGAGATGAGTGTACAATTTTCTCATAATAACAATTCCCCCCTGGTGTGTGAGGTTAGGAGAAAGTGTATAGCCAAAATACTTCAAATTTTGTTGATATGACTATGAGTATTTCTAACTTCTTGAGAGATAGAGAAACTTACTATGGGGATGAATAGGGAAATATCCTTGACTCTAAACTAAAGAAAACTAGGCTCTGAAGAAATTTGATAAAAAAGTGTTTATAGGAGCCAGGCATATACCATTCTTGTTATGATGACTATGACTAAGTTTTACAATCATATAAGAAATGCGTTGTCAAGTTAGAATTGATGCGGTTAACATGTTGATGGATGAAGATAACTGATTTCAACCTCAAGGGTGTCTGTGATAAAGAGGTTGAACTAGGTTCCCCCATGCATCAAATGTTAATCACTACTGAATATGGTGTTATGGGATGCATTGGTATTCAACTAAATGAGATAATTGCAACAGTCATAAAATACAATAATACTATGACATGAAAACTTAAATTGTTTTCAAATGTTAGGGAGATCGATGACATCAATCTGCAATAATGATTCCCATTGTGCCACCCAATATTGTCCCAAAAAAAGGGGGGAAAAACCAAGGTACTACTTTGATCTTGGAAGGTGACTGTCGATGTCAATAGGAAAGAACCACTAACTGCCCAAATATTGGTTTAGGAAATATCTTTGAAATTGAGGTTGATGTTTGTAATATGATGGGTCAAAAGGCATGATAGTGAGATTTGATAGTATGGGAGGATACATAGAACTTCCCAAGGTTGGAGATATAATGTGAGTGGTGGAATTTAAAACAATTATGTTATGGTATGTCCCTAGAGTCTGGCCATCAGTTTGTGTATGGAATACAATCGACTGAGTGAGCCTAGTGTCCAATAACAACCAAAGGCTAGAATAGAATGTGCTCAAGGACTTGCTATCCCAATCTGATATAATGGTCTATGGAATCCCAAAATGAACCCACACTAGTTCAAAGAAGAGTTTGGTAGTGTATTTTGTTGTAATTCTCTTCTTGTAGGAAATCAATATAGTCATCTTAAAAAATATATTGACAACCACAAATACACAACCACTACCATGCTTGGTAGAAGGGAAGCCAGACATATAGTCCATGTATATGGATTCCCAAGGTCAACTAGGAGTAGTTAAAGGAGTATGAATGCCTTTCTTCTTAATGGTTGTCTTGGCGATGGCAGAGGAAATACAAGATCTGATATATTTTCCAAAATCCTACCAAAGTTTTGGCCAATAAAAATATTTATCTAGTACTTCCATTGTCTTCTCGACACTCAAGTTTCCTGCGACCCTACTGTAATGCACCTCCCAAATCATCTTGCTTCGCTCACTTGAAGGAACACAAAGATGCCCCAGATAACAAAATAGTCCATCCTGAAGGTGGAAGTCTGGAATTGGATTTCCATCCATCAACATCTTGTAGGTGGCAAGAAACTCTTAATCACTTTCATATAGTTGTGAACATCTAGAGGTATCATGCCTACAAGGGTTGAGAACTATGCTCAATGCCACAATTGCAGGTTGACTTAGGCAATCTATGACATGATTGGTGCTTCCCTTCTAGCACTTTATGTTCAGATTGGATTGTTGTTGGTATGGGGACCATTTAAGATGGCGATCATTCCGCAACATCCCTTGTGTCTGCATAAATTGAAGACATCGATGATCTGTGTGGATGATCATCTCCTTCCCCAGAATATAATGCTCTCACTACTAGTAGGCTTGCATTATATACTACATGTCCTTATCATAGGTGGGATGCCTATGAACAATATCAGATAGTGTCTCCATTGTCATTGGCCACTAGGTACCCTTGCTGAGTGAGGAATGCATCAATAGCATAATCTGAGGCATCTGTTTCAATCTCAAATGGCTGTTGTAGGTATTGAAAGGCGAGGATTAGTGCAAAGAAAAGGTGGTGTTTCAATTCAACAAATTCATTTTACCTTGCCTCTGAACAAAAAAACTTCTCTTTTACTCTTCCCTTGATAACTCAACTCAAGGGCCAAGTAATATCAAAGAACCCCAACATGAATCTCCAATAGAAATTAGCAAGGCCCAAGGAGTTGCAAATCTATGTCACAGTATTCAGGGCTGCCCAATTCCAAATGAATTTGATCTTAAGAAGATCCACAGGCATGCCTTGCTCGTTTATTATGTAGCAAAGAACTTGCAAATATTAGATCTATTCCATGCCAAATGATCACTTCTTCGTGTGGGCACATAGCTTGAGTTGTTGCAATGTTTGAAGGACCTACTGAATATGTTTCAAGACCTCTAGCCAACTCTTACTGAAGATGAGGATGTCATCCAAATATACAACCAAGAATAAGTTGGTGAAAGGCCGCAAGATTTCATCCATCAACCTTATAAAAGTTGCAAGGGAATTTGTCCACCTCAAGGGCGTGACTAACCAATCAAAAATGCCCTCCATGGATTTGAAGGCAGTGTTCCATTCATCTATGGGATCTATTGGGACTTGGTGATATCTAGACTTCAAACTAATCTTGTTGAAGTACTTGGCCCCCTTGAGAGGGTCAAGAAGGTCATCAATCCATGGGATCGAGTAATTGTTCCTGACAATATTTTTATTCAGTGCCTGATAATAAATGCAGAGTCTACAAGTCCCATCCTTCTTCTGTACGAGTAATATTGGGCTCTCATAAGGTGAGGAGCTTGGTCAGATCTTCCTTTTATGTAAAAACTCCTAGATCTATACTTGATTTCTTCATTTTACATAGGAGAGTGGTGGTCTATTGGTCCATTGGTTAGAAGAGATCTAGGAGTCAGGTCGATTGAGTGCTTCATCTAACAGTGAAAGAGTACTCTTGTGGGTGTGAAAAGGTATTCTTGTATTGCTCCATGACCTTATCTACTTTCATTTGTTTTTCAAAGGGAACTTTTCTAAGGTCCATGTATGTGGCCACAATCTTCCCCTTACTTTGAGAATGAATCAGAAAGAAAACAAATTTCCTGGTTTGGGAGATGAACTTACTACATTTATTAATAGATATCAAAGAGATGGTGGTAGGTGGGACTACCTCTGATATCCTGTATATTTTCCTTCCCAAATTAATAATAACAATGTGAGGGTTGGATTGATACACAACATGACTATTCCACAACTATGGTTGGTCTAATAAAACATCACAAACTTCAAGAGGAACAACATCATGTATTACCTTACCCATGAAGGGATTGATGTTATAAGGAAGGTGACACTATTGGCTGATCCATAGATCTTGTCCTTGGTGCAGCCACCCAATGGTATATGGTTGTGGGTGTGGTGTGTGTGGTAGGCCCAACTGCTTAACTAATTTTGCTAAGATGAGGTTCTTTTAGCTCCCACGGTTGGTAATGAATAGTAGCGGAGAACCCTTTAGCCACATCTATGAGTGGAAGAGACACTCCCCCTCCTCTAGATCTTCGGGCTCAATCTTCTGGACCTTGGTCATGGAAACAATGGATCTGGATTCTACTTAAATAATATTCTTCCCCCTATCATTCACCTTGTT
Organism: Pinus taeda; assembly: GCA_000404065.3. Classification (NCBI taxonomy): domain Eukaryota; kingdom Viridiplantae; phylum Streptophyta; class Pinopsida; order Pinales; family Pinaceae; genus Pinus; species Pinus taeda. Next base: position 22,917 of record APFE031453738.1, read on the forward strand.
GGGTTCTGGATTGGAATCAGAACATGCATCAGACTCTGAAGCTTCTAGATTGACCACCAATGACTGCTTGGCACGACACTCATTTGTATTGTGGGTGGGGCTCTTATGGAACTCACACTACTTTCCTATGTCCTTCATCTTCATGGTGCCATTATTTCTTGTGGCTTCAATGGATTGTCTTGGGTCATTCCACCTTGGCTCCATCCTTTGTTCTATGGTTTGGTGGTGCTCTTGCCTTGCTTCGAGTTTGCAGATCCAAAGTCTTTCTTCTTTTGTTTAAATTTTTGTTTAATCTTGGAAGCATACCGTTATGTTGCACCAAGTGAGGAGATGTATAGGAACTCAAATTATTCCTAAATGTATTTTTGTAGATAGCCATGGTAATTGAGCACCAGATGCCGCTCAAATTCTTTGACACCCAACTTTGTGCGTAGAGTATGAAAAATATTTGTGATCTCATGCACATCTTGGTCCCTTTGTTGTCGTAGTGTGGTCCATTATATGTACTTATCTTCATATCTCCCAATAGGGTAGTATTGTTCCTTGATAGCATCTTGGAAATATTTGCAATAGGGTGCAACTGTAAACATAGAGGGTTCCTCAGCCCTTTTATTATAGTAATTCTCCCACCAATCCTTAACATAGGGGCATCCTTAAGCAGAACAGACTTAATCATTTATCTAAAACATATGCATCTATTTGACCTTTGAATATAGAGATATTGAAGTTAACTTGTCTCTTAAAGGAGGCAGTGCCTCCAAAGTGACTATTGGATGAATATGCATCGCTTGGTGGCATCCGCTGAAGGATCTAGGAAAAATTTTCCATCATCTCGTTCCTTTGTCACTTGATGACTTCTTCAAGCAACAATTTTATAGGATCTCTTGCTCCCTCGTCTTTCTTTTCTTCTGTCATGGGAGTTCGGTGGTGTCAACGAGAAGTCTTGCAAGGGTTCAACCATTTCAAGTCCCAACTCCTTATACCCCGAACTCATTAGGGACATGCATAGAAAAATAGAGAAATAATAGATTTCTTTGATACCACTAATCTGAATTTATGGAGGAACAAAATGAAATATAGATTTAAACAAAACAAAAAGTTACAATGAAAGAATACATTTTGATTTAATCAATAAAAAATATTGAAAATTTCTTATAGGCAGAATGGAACAAACTTGTTCCGGCAAAGGTAGATTATCCCTAAGAAGAGATGTGGAAATTACCTACCTTCTGAACTATATTACAATAAGGCTCGAAGTCCTTTTTATCATAAAGAAGAAGTATGAAACCCGAACACTAGGAGATGAAGCCCCAACAGTTGTCGACCTCATTGGGGTAAGTTGGACTGCCAACTTCTCGGGGTTTTAACTTTGGCATACAATCTCCATTTTTATTTCATAATACCTCGTTTCAAATACCTCCATGAGGAGTTGAGAAAAAAATTTATGACACATATTTTAGCACTTTTATAGTTTCTCCAATTTCCCAGAAAACGTATCTTAGGACCTCAAAATGGCTCGAAAGGTTTAGGAATCAAGGAAACTAAAAGGAAATAGTGTTAGGGGTCCAAGTGGGATAGGTAGGTGGCCACTAATATACACCTAGATTAGATAAAGTGGAGAATACGCTTCCATCCATCACTTCTTTTTTGGATTGGAGATGATCTTTAAGATGTAACGCTTGATAGAGATAAAGAGATTCCTAAGAAACTTGAAACTCTTCTTCATAATCCTTCTCTAGGATGTGATCTTCAGTCTCCTTCTTGCACCTTAGCTCTGATACCATGTTGGAAAATTAAGGATTTTGCATAATATTGTTGACTTTCCTTACTTGATCATTACTTGTGATGTTAGTTGGACTTTTATTACTTATTATAATTTTTTCATCACGTAATTACCAAAAACAATGAAGATCACAATAAGACAAAGTAAAAAATATATAATCTCTAAGCCAGGGAAAAACCCCTTCAAGGGGAAAACCCAAAAAGGGTGCTTCTCTTCTTATCAAATATTCTTACAATGAGACTTCCAAGACCTAAAGACCAAATCCCAAAATCCTCCCAAGCACCAAGTCAACCCTCCAGCAAGACCTTCATCTTGGTAGCTTCAAAATTTCAATCTTTTGCAACTTCACTCTAGAATTTTGGACCTGTAGCTACACTTCAGAATATCGCCCCTATAACTTTGGCCTCTTGCAATTGAAAATTACACAAAAAACCCTAGTAGCTTCACACATGTGGATAAAAAGAGATAAACCCAAGAGACTTCAACTCTTTCTTCCTTTCTTCGTCCTTCCAACTCTTTCACATCCTTTGCTATTGTAGATCAAACTTGATATTGGATGGTGCTACAACTAAGTCGAGATCCTTGTATTTATAGCCTTCAAGAGGGGTCAAATAGCCCTCCTTTAAGCCAACTACATCAACCTGGTTGAATTCATCTTGGAGGAATAAATGGATTTTCTTGACCCAAAATAAATATTTAATTTTGGTACAAAGAGGCTAAATGGGACTATAATGCATGACATAAATTTTTCTTTGTCCTAGAAAGACCTAGAAGCATGAAGACCATGTTTTTGATCTAGACTTGAGAATGAAACCCTTGCTTTTAATAACATGAAAATTATTTTTCTTTATTTTCATTTCTTTATACAAAATATGCAATGTCATGTTTATAAAAAAGGGTCACTATGAAGACTAAACCTAGTTACAATTTCCAACAAGATGAAGGAAGATTTTACAATTGGAAAAAATGAGAGAAAGATAATTTTAGTGATAGATAATTGTATATAGCCATAGTGGGTATTTAAGACAACTTGTTGGAGCTAGTAAATGCATGAAGAAGTAGTCTATTAGTCATGTAAGTGAGTTTTTTTATATATTTTCCTAGGAAAAAGTGAGTTGTTGATGCGAGATTTTCTTGTTGTTGCTATAAGTTCCTTGAATCCCATATAGAGATATTTCTTGACCAACCTGTTCTAGAGCTTTGTAAGGAAACAATATATCCTAAGGCATTTTGTGGTAGAGAAGGGGATCTTGTTCCTTGGGTTGTGTAGGTTGAGGGGAAAGAGAGTTGGGTAGATTCGAATGGTTATAGGCATTATCTTATTGTGAAGGGATAATAGCCACTCTTAGGAACCACCTTTTCTTGTGTATTCATAGCCCTAGCTTGGGGATAACTTCCCATTAAGAGAATTGTAGCAACAAGTCTAAAATTGGTGTAAAATACTCCAACTATAGCTAATTGTGGATTTTCTCATAAATATAAGTATGTTATTTAGTGAACTTATTTTAGTTTAGTGATGAGTTTAATTTCTATGAATATTAGTCTACATTTCAAATGTTTCATATGTTGCTATATATGTCAAATGGATGAAAGTCAGGAAATCCTAAAATTTCTATCACATGCATGGATTCTTTGTTATGTTGTATGAATTTATCCTAATGTGTATTATAATTTTGTTGGGTTTAGTAGTGAGGACACTAAAGAGAGCCTATCTACAATATCGCTCACTTATCTATAAATGTGCATGTATAGAATATTTGAAAACCTTCCCAATGTTTCCTTTATCAATTCAACTAGATGAAACAAAATGACACTATGCAAATGGTCTTTGTTAGGTAAAACATTTTATTGTAACAAGATTGGAATCTCCAAAAATATAAAATGAAACCAAAATTTCTTCATAGTATACTTTAAGAGTAGGTAGAAATTCACAAAGTCACTATATTAATTTTCTTCCTTCCAAAATTCACTTTGAGATGAAAATAGTTCCTTTCATAAATATGAATAACAATTACATAATCATATATGGCACCATTTCAAGCCTTGCTGACAAAAATCCAAGGCAAGGCTCTACCCACATTTAGCTCACTAGTAGATATCATAGGCTTTGTTCAAGAAATTTACCTATAGAGAGGAAGAAATTAAAAAGTTAGAGCAAAAACCTTAAAAGTAGGTACAAATTTACCTTTAAATAGAATTGAGTTGTGACCGAAGAATATACCCTAAAGGGTTAAATACTACATATCCGTAAGGGGATTCAACTCCTTTTTCCAAAACAAATTGAAAAGGAACCTCACAAAGGTTCATTTCTCTAGAGGTTCAACAAACCTATATGTTCTTCCATATCATTCCATATATAGAGAAAGGCAAGAGATAAGAAAATATGTTTAATTGACTCGTCATTATTCTAACATAAAAGGGAGATTCTTAGGATACATTTACACCTTTTCTTAATCATCTCCCACATGAGAACCTTATTTTTAGAGCTAGCCGCATGTTGAGGCCTCAGAAATCATTGCCACAACATCGGGGATAACCACCCGGTCCGGACCTTGGTACAGCTCCTTTTCCGTTTGGAATGGTGGCTCCGACTGGAGATAACGGGACCAGTTTCCCGATAATGAAATAAAAGGGATAGATGGGTGATGAATAAATTTCTTAAATGATAGGCGAATGACTTATTCTATTGACAAAATAGGGAAACTAATACTAATCCCGGGAACAACTTATTCATTCAGAATGTAGCGTTAAATAATCTTTATCTATTTATCAGGCATATAGATGACTCTGTAAAATAAATAAAAGATGTTCAATCATTCAAAGATTGCTTCACATGAATAGTCACAATGAAGCAATAAATACAAATTACTACATTCACTGTTTATATCATCGATACATATATATACGTCTGAAAGGGAAGCATGCGATAAACAACCAATAGTGGAATGTATAAGGAATGCTGTGAAAAACACACATATATATAAGCGATAATAGCAAGAGTGATTTAAACAACAATTCATATAACGAAAATGAATACAGACGCAGATAATAGTACCATGTGAGCTGTAGATAAATCCGAAATATCAATCGCTATTCAGAATTCCTTCTTCAACATAGAAATGCTTTCAAACAATGACAATAGTGCACATTTGCATAAAAGCCTTCCTCATCAAATTCAGAATAATTGGTCAAGTTTCATAAAAGAATATCCCTGAAGTACAATAGTGCAACTTCAGGGTTTAAGTCATATACAAAACTTTAACGACCCTTTCTAAATGCATGAAAGGGTCTATAAATACTACTAAACTAAAAAGATCTATGAAACAAAATCCTACTAAATTGGTATCAGTAAATGCGGTCCATCTCTCA
>APFE031453738.1:45662-74922 GCA_000404065.3 Pinus taeda
AACAAAGAAAATTTTCAAAGAAATAAAGAACTTTTGGTTTCTATTTCGATTGAAGCATTTTTGTGTGTTTCTTTTGTTAAATTCCATAACAAAAAAGTGTTTGTGTCCATTAAAATAGAAATTAAAGAAATTAAAAATGAAAAATTAAATTAAATTGGAAACAGAAATTTTGTAACAATCAAAAATCGAAAACTTTTGATTAAATTGGAAAGTAATGAAAATTGAGAAGAGAGTCATAACTATAAATAGTAAACTATATGACAGGGATAGTTACGAGTCCCTGCCTCTTCGAGGGTGCAGGGATTATTGTAATCGGGGTCCCTATTGTAATTGGTTCGGTGTATTTCATTATTAATCCTTTTTAATTGAACGCATTTAACTTAATGTTTTCATTTCATATTTTAGAAGTACTATTTTTCCAGCTTATGAATTTCTTTCTTCTACTATTTCACCTCATAAGAAAAAATAGCGTCTTGTTTGGCCTCATATCAAGGAAAAATGTAGAGAAACTTATGATGAATGTCGATTGATATTAAGAATTTCTTTTTCAGTAAACTAATACCAGCATTACTTCATAAACATTTTTTGTTAACATATCTTTATTTTATGTGAAAAAAATTTCTCATTTCATTTGGAGACACATGTTTTCTCCACAAAGGACTTGTGGTGAACATGTGGCAAGAGGATGAGACACTTGTTTTCTCCACAAAGGACTTGTGGTGAACATGTGGCAAGAGGATGAGACACTTGTTTTCTCCACAAAGGACATGTGGCGAGAGCATGAGTATGGGCTATAATTATGAAACACGTGTTGTGAGGGAGGGGATTATCATAGTGCTTCCTTGGTACAAAGGGTATTGAGGATTGCGGCAGGAACAAAACAATAGTTTTTATGAAAACTATTAGGGAGCAGCAAACCGAGCACTATAGTTTCTACGAGTGCTTGCACTATAGTTTCTACGAGTGCTATTTGAGGAGAAACAACCTACTAGAACAACTACAGGACCTAGAACTGCTGCAGCTACTGCTACCAGCTTTGTTGGTGGTGGGCTTGGTGTCAGTGTGGTAGTAGCTGGCTTCTGGGCTTGGATGTCTCACTTTGTCCGACTGGCTTTATCCGGCTGGCTTAGGTTGGCTTAGGTTCTGGATCTTCATTCCAATCACGAACAGCTCTTTACAGTCATAATCCTGCTCTAGAACTGCTTCATCAACATAAACAACTGCTACTAGTGGGGTGTTGCCAGTGTAGTTACTGTTTTCTGTGTTACCATATATGCTACTAGATATGCTATTGGGCATGATAGCTATTGGTACGTTGGGCATGATAGCTATTGATAAGTTGGGCATGGCTCTCGGGCTCTTCCTTTCCATTTCTAAAAGAACAACACGTCATCTATTGGCTTGCCTTTTTGACTTGGCTTTCTTTTGGGTTGATGTTTCTAGCACTATGGAGGTAAGGGTTAAATTCCAGCTACAATGTGCTCTAACTAAAACGATTTGTAAGATGCAATCTCTCCTCAATGCTTACGTTCTACTTGTATGGTCTTTGACACATGCTCTAGCCTTGTCTGCTCTTTATGCTATGTTTTGTAGGCTTTTTTAACTGTGGAGGTTGCGTTCTAATCTCAACAATTCCCCTACCTGAACTCTTCGTGGTTGGGTGGTTATTGAATAGAGCTTCATTTTTTTTTTACTTTGCAATTTTGAAATTAATTTCTGAAATTAATTTAGACAACAATTTCTTATAATTCTAGTAATAAGTAATTCAAACTGTCGATTTTGGAATTAAGTCATTCAAACTGTCAATTTTGGAATTAAGTCATTCAAACTGTCAATTTTAAAATTAAGTAATTCAAATTGTCAAGAAAATGCTCAAAAAATGATGGTTATTGAATAGAGATCCATTTTTTGGTTACCTACAGAGAGTTTGGAGCTTCAGGAGGGATTTTGTGATGAAAATCAAGGACGTTACCTACACCGCCTACCATTACAGAAAATACTAGTTTCATGATCATGACCACGACCACAAACATAAGACTTTATACTAGCATTAATACTCGTTTCAAGATCATGACCACAACCAGGAACATAAGACTCTATACTTGCGTTAGACTTTAAAGAAATTCCAAATGCCTCTGAAGAAATTCCAAACCTGGCATGGTGAAAGCACATACTAGATACCACCCTTGGCTTAGTGTTACAAGCTCCAGCCCACACGGAAGAAATTCGATTTCTTTAGGTTATCCCTTGCTCCCTGTTTGTTCAAGCTTATGAATTAGGATGTTCGAGCGAGTGAATGGATCTTACCTGTGGATGGGCATTCAGTATGGTTCAAAGATTCGAGAGAGCATACCTATTTATTATCAAGAGGACACGAGCACCTGAAGCTACTAGTAGCATATGTTAATCTATGTTAATCTTGTTATAGAACCACTACTTCGCCCAGTGTTTTGTCTTGTCCTAAGATCTCCGAGTCTAACAAGCGAAATTCCAAGATGTTGTGCGATGATTGGTCTGATTTTTCAGGTTCCATGTCCGATTGCAGGTTCGATTCAGAGAGGTCATATTCTGAGCTTAAGGTTGTTGAGTTTGAAGATGATGATTCCGCTCCTATCTTTAGGACCTTCACCACTTCGGAGGCACTCCCAACTAGTTCTCATTTAGGCATTGTTTCAGGATTGTACATAATGGTCGATGACAGCTCTCATTTCAGCATTGCTCCAGGATTGTACATAACCGTGGATGGCTGAACTCAACTACTTCAGAACCGTCTTCTAGACAGGTAGATAACCATGAATAAAATAAGCCTCTAGCATTGGATGTTGGGATTTAAATCTCAGCCAAAACTTATAAAAAGGTGTTCTAGAGAATCACGTGGGTTGGGCTGCATGCAAACCTTATCATGTTTATCCCATGTTTATATCAAAGTTTATTTATTATATATCTAATTTCATTTATTATATGTTGATATCCCATTTTTTTAATTATTTGCATTTTTTTAATTATTTTTTATAAAAATATATAATTTTTATCCCAGTTATTAAAATGAGAGATGTGAGAGCGGTGATGTGAGAACAGATATGCATGGATGATGCGTGTATATCTAGGAAATTCCAATGGAGGTCTCTTGTATTTTTTTATGGATGTGGATTGTGTCACGATTTTCCTGATCCCTTACCATTATTCATTACCTGTGTGTTGTTATATGTGTGCTGATCACAAACAGTTTTTGCTTCTTTGTGTGGCCACTGAGATTGATACTGGATAATCAGTGTACTTCCGTAACAATTTCTCTTTACCGTCTTTGATTTGCAGTTGATCCCTTCCCCATTCTTCTTTGTGCTGATCACAAACATATTCTACTTTTTTGTGTGGCTGGACTTTACACTGAGATTGACACTAGATAATCAGTGTACTTCCACAACAATGTCCCTTACCCTCTTTGATTTACAAAAGGTTAGTTCTCTATACTCTATTTTTGTTATATCTGCCTAGTTATATAGCTAAACTCTGTTGAATCTTATTCCCCAACCGTATAATTTCAGTATTGAGCATCTTCTGGAGGTTCGTGTTTATTATTCCAGGGCAAAGGCTTCATTTTCTAATGGGGTGAATTTGGGGCAATGGTGGGAGTTTTGGGCTATTTTATTTCCATCCCAAGTTTCCCTTATTAATTACTATTGATTTCATGGTAATTAAACTCCATCATAACTAGAGTAATTGAATACAAAGCTTGTACATCCTTATATTAAGGATACAGTGATAAAGGTCATGGGTTTACTGTACTTCATCAACCTGGAAGCTTAAGCTTTTTTAGGTAAAGTTCACTCATTCATAGTTAATGGAATGATTTGACCCATGGTATAAATATGAAAGCTTTTATTATTAACCCTCCATATTAACTGCATAGGCTTATCTCCTCCTTGTAATCATGAACATGGAATACAGTAATGTTACGTATATTATGGAGATACACGGGTTAGTTTGGTTACTTCTTGATGCGTATAGAAGTATGAGCTAAGCTTGATTACCGATATAATGACATTGTGAGTAGGCTGTACTAGAGCTATCCTTTGACCCATGTGCATATAATACGGGCTATCATATACAGCTACTAAGACAAATAAGGCATATATGGATACCAAGTAAATTTTATAACCATGATGAAGAGGCTTTGACTAATGCATGTTATAAGCTAGTTTCAAACTAGTATGATTGATCCGAGCTAAACTCTCCATCCTCCAGGATGTTAAACTTTTGATTCCAATTAACGATATGGGTTGTTGTCTTCAAGTGCTTACTTTTCTTGATACTTTGAATTTAATGTTTAAAGATTATGCAATTTCGAAATTTCAAAATGAAAAATTTTGAAATTTCATAGTGAACAAATGAAAATTTCAAGCTTTTCAATTTTGGCTTGGAACAACTGCTTCATAGGAAAGCTATTCACTAATGCAAGTTTAAGTTTGGCTTGGAACAACTACTTCATAGGAAGGTTATTCACTAATGCAAGTTTAAGCTTTTCAATCTTGTCTTGGAACAACTGCTTCATAGCAAGACCATTTTAGGCTTTTCAATATTGGCTTGGAACAATTGCTTCATAGCAAGACCATTTTAAGCTTTTCAATATTGGCTTGGAACAATTGCTTCATAGCAAGAATATTTTAAGTTTTTCAATCTTGACTCGGAACAACGGCCATTCACTAATTCAAGTTTAAGCTTTTCAATCTTGGCTTGGAACAACTACTTCATAGCAAGACTATTCACTAATGTAGGTTTCAGCTTTTCAATCTTAGCTTGGAACAACTGCTTCACTTGTTGCTTGCAACCCTCTGGTTTAGATTGATGTTATTTTCGTTCAACCAACAATATTGACGATGGAATAAGATCAAATGTTTTACAGTACTTAGAGTTGATAAGATTAAATGTGTGAGGGTTAGACAAGATTAAATGGGTGAGAGTTAACATTTAAATAACAAGTTGTCATCACAAGAAATTTGATTGGTCAATTTGAAAAAAGAATTTGATTAGTCAATTTGAAAAGAATCTGGTTAGATATATTAAGTAAGAAAAATATATATATTAAAGTAAGTTTTTTCCTTTAAGAGAAGAAAAATTAATGAATTAATTTTTTTATTTATAATTATTATTTAATTATAATATAATTATATATATATATATATATTATTATATATTATATATTTAATATTTAATATTTAATATAACTTCAATATATCATTCCTAATAACTGAAACTAGGTTCAAAACATAGTAAACAAATACTTCATTAGAATTTGTTATATTCTTATTTTAATACTCAATTGAGTTTAGTAAGGTCAGTTTGCGTGTTGGATAAGTGTACATTTTAGGATGTTTTGACAACATCGTTTGCTCAATAATGTGATAGGATGCTATTAACTAGAATTTGCACAATCTAACTCTGTTAAAAAATTGTAGAATTTGCACAATCGAACTCTGTTATCAAATTTTTGTAAGTTAGGTTTCAATTTGGATATTCTTTGTAACATTAAAATCTTATAATTGATTCTCATTCTTAATTTTTCAATATAAAAATTAAACCGAGCTCAATATCAACGGACTAACCTCTATCTCAATAAGTAATTAGAACATATTAACACTTTCAACTGATAAGAGAATTCCAGTGAATCAATAAACCCTAAAATTTTAGGTAATGTGAAATATAAGTTCGTTGTCTGCAAAGAAGTGGTCTCAAACCTGCTCTCTTTGCAAGAGTCGTCCACCCGCCTTCTCCGTGAGCTTCGATGTATATTCTCAGTCGCTGATCCTCCTCTGGCCTCCATGTACTTCTGTTCAGTACCATAATGGGAAAGCAAGATTCTGCTTAACTGATTCAGAGCTAAAGGTTTTGGTTTACCTGAGCTGCACGCAACGCGATATAAAAGCAGATAAATAGAAGAAAGTTTGTGTATGGCAGTAGGAATATGAATGCAGGTCGATAATTGTTCAACCAACAATATTTAATTTATCTATCTTACTGCCCTTTCTGCGAAGGGCACATAGCAGATAAAGTTCCCCTGTAGCGGGTGCCTCGTGTCAAACATTCTACGAGGTTTTGACAGAAAGGTACGAGTAATTTCGCTTTCATAAGTCTGCGTCTCCTGGTTAAGCTTTAGGAGGCATATTTCATTTATCAGAACCTGCAGAATTCGTTTTCACAAGCAGTGCGATAATATTATTTAATTTGGCAGATGAACCGTTCCTTGTATCTTACGGCAGCGCCCTGCTAGGGACTGTTAATACATATTAGGTTAACAGGAATTTTTCGTCTGCTGGTTAGCAAACTTCTGAAAATAGTCACGCGGACAGATAAATGCAGCTATCAACAGAAATATCGGGCACATGAATCGTGCGGTCACGGTAATGAATATTGAAACGATCGATCGTTATAAATATAGAAGGAAACAGAGGCTGGCAGTGTGGCTTTCACTTTTCATTTCTTTTCGCAAGCTACTTGAATGTCGAGGAAAAATAATTAATAATCCAATTCTGTATTGGGGATCGTCAGATTTCTTTTCCTTCCTGCCAACCTTCACCCCTTAGTCAGTTTCTGCTTCAAGATTTCATTATGGAGCCATCATTATGGAGCCAACCATAAGTTAGTTCCTATCGTATCCAATTAAACCCTAACGAATTCTTGGTTCGCACTATAACTCGTCAAGCGGATAACAATAATATTTCACATTATATAAATATTAACAGGTGACTTTTAGGGATATTACACTTGTTTTCAAATCAATGCATGATGGATCAAAATTAAAATGGAATTACATTAATTTTTACTAGGTAAGTTTATACCATGCATAGGTAGTTGTTTTAAAGTCAATGTCTTTTTTTTCCAATGTAATATATATATTTCTATAAACACTTTAAAAATGAAAATTGAATGGTTTATATTTACTGAATAATAAAGTAAAATAAAATTTTTCAAAAAATATTTTAGAATTATTTTTGTTGCTCATAAAACTATATAAAATTTTATTTTCATGAGGTAGGAGGGTTGAGGTGTGAGATGGTGGGAGGTTTGAGGTGTGAGGTGTGTTGTTAATATTTTATTTAGTTATTAGATCGAGGGACATGGTAACTTGTTTCTCTAGATATCATAACAATCAAGACAAGATTTTATGTATTCAAATCCTTGTGCCATGTTTTCTTATAATCGCTCTCGTTGGCTTTGCCTTTGTCTAATCGGCCGTTGGCTTTGCCTTTGTCTAATCGGCCTTGTCTTGCTTGACACCATTTGATGTGATAGCCCACTCCTCCATCATGTGAGTGCTCAAGAGCACCAAGCAAAAATGATGGCATTAATAGCCCCTGCAATATTACTTCAATACAGTTATCTGACCAATGACCTCGTACTCTAGTCTACCGACTATCCTTAGGAGTTATAGAAACCCACTCCAAGGTCTAGTGAGAACCATTCTCTCTCACAACAAATGAAATCCATAAGTGAATTTCTCCCTTCCAGCTCTCCCATTCATGTCGGATTTGAACCACATTTCTCGTGAAATGTTGGTGGTCAGAGATAGAAAGGAAATTTGGTTGGCTAGCAAGCCCGATGCCATAATAGCGACATTTCTTTGTTTTACTAGAAATTGGCATCTTAACGTAGTCTAGAATGAAGCTCTCTGTCAATTTGATCTCATTTTTTGCAGCTAGCCTGTCACAGTCACTGTGTGGCGTTATCGTGAATATTGACACAGTCCCTCGAATAGGTCCAGTCCTCCTCCCTACCCACTAGATTTAGTATATCTCTCTCTCCTTAGCATTTGCTTGGAGGGTTTGGCTCTCCTCCTTGACCTATTTGTATTTCCCCTTATTTGTACATTCTCCATTCTCCTCCCTTACGAGATCTCCTTCCTGGTTTTCTTCACTTGTTAATACCACCCTCCATTGGCATACTCTCTGATTGACCTCCCTCTCGCCTATCTAGGTAGCAGTTGACGTTTAGTGCTTGTTCATTTCTTTGACTTGACATTGTCTAGCTACCTACAATCTCTCCTTTTCCCACACTATCATGTTCATAGTATCCTTCCTTTTGTCATTTTCCTTGGTCTCCTTCCTCAAAACACCACCATGCCGTGTTAGTGAGCTTGAGTCAGACAAGGCATTGCTTATCATCAAGAGAAAGCTGGTAGATGTTGTTGCATGCTTTTGGGATATGACATTGGACCCCATCCAAGTGGAACTTATATGAGTTAAGAGGGCAAGAATTTCCCAATGGGACCTTCTCTTGGACACTGAAGTACTCGTTGAGGTGGCAGAATAGGTGCCCAAAACAGGACACACGCGACGAGGCTTTAATCAATACATGCCTACTATGGACCTATACTAGCACATGAAATTTATCATGGGCATGGTTCTATTGAATCTTCATGAGCAAGGAGAGGATCTCCTCCTCTCCATCGAGCATCTACACAAGCATATGAAAAATTTGGATTAGCATCTGGAATGAATCGAAAAGCACCTCAACATTCTCCCCACTAATAGCTTCTCTCCGAGCAAGAATCAATAACTAATTCATATAATAACTACATCCTTAAATTCTACCTTCTAACTTTATCTTTCTATTATGTCTCTAGTTTTCCAATCCTTTCATATTTTTATTTGCTTTCGTGACCATAAAAGACCGAATAATTGTGCATGTATGTCTTATTTTAAAGTTCTTTGGACTTCCACCTTTCTAAAACCAGTGTACTTTTAGATATGATTTGCCCTTGTTAATAACTCATCGTTCTACAAATACTACGTAATTATATAATCACATTTTTTTAAAATAATACAAATCTATTAAGAAAAACCATATCTAATGTTGTAAAAAGAAAAACCATATCTAATGTTGTAAAAGATTATGTTGTAAATATTAATTACAAAATTTATAATAGTTTTTATTAAAAATTATAATATAAAAATTGATAATGAGCCCTTGTACTATATGTATCATCTAATCGATTTTTTTAAACGTAATTCAAATTTTCGAACTAAAAGGTTAATAAAATTTACAGGCGCATAACCAATTTCATAAAATTTTATAGTAAATTATAATCACATGTATAAGAGATTAATAACTCATATTAAATTTTAAATATAAATTTATAATTTATAAATAAATTTTTATTTAAAATATTATACATTATAATTCAATAAATCTACTAAAAATAAAAATTGTAATGAAACCCTTATAAACTAATTAGTATATATCTATATATATATATAATCGAATAAAGAAACTTTAATGTAATAACGTGTTTTTCGAATAAAAATATTAATAAAATTTTACATCCATAATCATGTAAAAAAATAGCATACATAACCAAATTAATAACAATCCATATATAATCTAACCTAGAAACGAACTTAATCATATTATGTTGGAAGATACTAAGAACATCCATGGTAAAATGTATTTACATACATTTTGATGAATAATTATAATAGAGATAAAGGAAAGTTTTAAAGGATTAATTATAAAATTTTGAAATTTCATTTTTATTAATTATTAATATAATTTGAATAGATTTAATAGTTAAAAATATGTTGCTCAAAAATTGGATGTAATGGTGGAGAGTGAGATAATAGTGGCTTTCGAAACTCACATATATACATTGTAATTTAATGATTTTTTGAGCAACTTATTTGGCATGTTTATGAAAATATAAATTGTTTTGAGTTTGGTGTCCAATGTTCAAATTCTAGGCTATTTATCTATGTTTGGGTTTGGTCTATCTTTAAGTATATTTTTTGTAAAAAAAAAACATGTTTGATTTTAGATTTTTGTAATCTATATTGATTTTCATAAATTCTTTCGGATTAATCACATCATGAGTTTTTGGTCGACGTTTCGAACTATCTAATGTGGTTCATCATTAGGACGAATGTGAAAAAATCAGTTAGACAGAATATTTATATAGCAAGGATGCATCTGTTCCTAACGACTAACTCTAGAACAGATGCATCCTTTCTATTTAAACATTCTGACTCACTGATTTTTTCACCTTTGTCCTGATGATGAACCACATTAGATGGTTGAAAACTTTGACCAAAAAATCAGATGTGATTAATTTGAAAGAATTTATCAAAATAAAAATAACATGTTCAACTTGAAAATCAAAAAGAAATATAAAAATAATATTTTCAAATTGAAAAATCTAAAAAATTATTTCTAATACTCGTACAAACTACATTTAAATTAATATAAATTATAAATTCTTATTAATAATTAAGATATTATTTATTAAACCAAAATTTTAATATAAATTTCGAATATTTTTAATATAAAATAAATAAAATTAACTAATTATTATTATTATTGATCACAAAAAACAAGATTTTGAAGATCTCAATAGATTTTTGTTCTCTTCTTGAGGTCTGATATATCATATTGGTCCTAATGGACATTAATCGTCATCAATCTCAATAATGGTTTATTAAATATAATTAGCTAAATTATTATTATTAATTATTATTATTTTTTAATATTAAGTAATACAAAATAATGTTTTCTATTAAAAAATATAATAAATATTATTTTTTTAATAATTTATAGTGATTATTACTATTAATTAAACTCAATGATTTATATTTAAACCAATGGCTAATATTAAACAATCTATAAATAGCATTATACCCTACAAATATGAACCCTTAGATTAATAAACCCAAGGGATTGATATTATAAAGCCAAAGAAATAATATCAAACCCAAGGGATCCATATTATAAACTGAATCTATAAAAGCTCTAAGATAAATATTATAAACCCTAAAACAATCATGGTTGACCATGATTGATTTTCTTATTGAGACAATCTTTTTCACAATGTGATGTTGGGCCATGGTTGATTTTCATATTGATGAAATCTTTATCACAATGTGTAATTGACCAAGGTTGACCATGATTATAAACCAAATAGGTTTATATTAAACCCAAAGATTAATATTATAAACCATATGAAAAATATATACCCAAGGGATTGATATTATAAACCTAGGGGAATAATAAACCCAAGGGATAAAAATTATAAACCCAGGATATATAAACCCTACGATAAATATTATAAACCTTAAAATAAACATGATTTATCATAGTTGAGATGATCCTTGTCACAATGCAATGTTGGACCATGGTTGACCATGCTACACCATGATTGATTTTCATATCAAGACAATCTTTGTTACAATGTGATGTTGGACCATGGTTGAGCATTGTTGATTTTCATACAGAGACATTCTTAGTCACAATGGGACATTTGATCGTGAATGGACATGGTTGACCATAGTTGGCTATGATTAACTATAGCTGACCATGATTGATATTATAAACTGAAGGGATTGATCTTATACACCCAAAGGAATAATAAACCCAAGGAATTAATATTAAAACCTCAAACGATTATAAACCCAAGGGAATAATATTAAACCTAAGGGACAAATATTATAAACCCAAGGTATATAAAGCCTAAGACAAACATTATAAACACTAAAATAACATCGCTGACAATGTTTGACCATGGTTGACTTTTATATTGAGACAATCCTTGTCACAATGTGGCGTTCAACCATGGTTGACTGCGCTTGGCAATCATTGATTTTCATATTAGTGCAATCTTTGTGACAAGACAACATTCAACCATGGTTGACCATGATTGACCATGAATGACCATGTTTGTTTATATAAAACATGCTTGACCATGGTTAATCAAGGTTGACGATTATTGACCATTGTTGATGATGATTATCATATTGAGACAATCTTTGTCAATGTGACATAAATTATAAACGGAAGGTATATAAACCTTAAGATAAATAATATAAACCCTAAAATAAACATGGTTGACCATGGGTGACCATGATTCTTAGTTTTTAAGAATAACTTATGTACATGATTCTCACACTAAGGAGGAAAATGCACAATTCTTAGAGCAAAATATCAATTCCGACAACTTTGGGAAAACCAATCATAACGAGACCCCCCAAGAACTAGTCCAATATGCATTGGAAACATGTATGCAAAAAAATAATGCATGATGAATACCTAGCCAATGCAACTACAGACACGTTACTTGTTAAAATTATGTTACAAAAGCTTCATAAAACTTGGACCTTTTGATTTCTGATTTGCACCAGAGAATAATTATGTGTAATGAAAACATAATCTTTATGTCCCAAAGTTCACCTCCACAATCACTCCGCCTCCACATTGTTCTCTGGCACACATTTCTCCTGCAGAATATTGTTTTTTAAATGATTAAATCCACATAATATTAATCACTCTACATAATCTATCAACAGAAGAAGTTATACACAGTAGGTCACCTAATTTTCTCATTTTATGCAAATATTTTTCCTAATTTTCTATTAGATGAGGGAGTTGTGATGGGACATAATTCCCCTGGTGAAAGGAATTGTATTTATGCTATTTGTTAGTGCCTGAAAATTCATTTTAAAATTAATAAAAAAACCCCTAATTTTGTGAGTGGCCATTCTATTGGTGGGTGTTATGACATTGATACTATTATGTTACCACTCTACCAAGTGATTCCATAATTGACATGGTTGCATATCCTTTGCATGGATGTGGAAGTGGGTATGTATGGGCATGGTAGGAATTTTAAATCTAGAACACCTGTCAAATTGGATAGTTTTTGTAACTCTAATACCCATTTTGATCGTTTTAACAAAATAATGTTAACAGTCTCAGAAAATATTCACTTGTATTTCATGGACAAATCACCCCATGAAGGGAAATTTACCTATTAGATTCCATCTCGATGTGTGGGGGAGGCATTATATTCTTATGTTTCCTTGCACGTAGAACAAGGTATGTGTGGGCCAACTTGTTCGCTGATACAAAGATTTCATATTTATTTAATTTCGTACATTTCTATGACTTAGGGTACATATGCGTATATGATGTGTACTATGTAACACGTCTCACATGAAAGATAGTTACACATAGTGATTATACACGGAAAAGATAAATCTAGAGTTAAACGGCATTAAGATTGTCACTGATTAAGGAAGTAATTTTAATTACAATGCAAAAATGGCCAACAATTTGTTCTTTGAAAAATGCATTTCGAAGCCAAGAGTATTGTTTAAGTTTATGTTTCCTTATGTAAATTTTTACTTCCAAAATTCATGGTTTCATAAGGTCACATGTTTGACTTTCAACTGGGTCTGAATGGCATCTCAAAATATCACATCAAAACTACTAAATCTTGAACATAAAGCAAGGTAGTATGATGTTTATTATTATTGGTAGCTAATACATGTTGGAGATGTTGTTCAAGCTCAATTGGAAATCAAGGATGTATTTTGCAACAAATCATATGAAAGAAAGTAAATCCTTCAACGATCACGATTTTCCCTTTCCACATAGTGAAAGCTCTATGCACAATAATTTATTACTCCTTAATAGTTGTACGAGATTGAAAGTCCTTAACAGGGTAGGGAAGTGATTCTTCAATTAGTTATCTGACATGTATTTCTAGTGCATTTATTTTTAATTATATAATTTTAAGTTGTTTTCCATTTAAATCTTTTACATATTTAGGTATGTCAAAGAGCAGTTGCATATAGCTCTTAACCTACACGTAATGAAGTATCCATAGAGGATAGAGATGAAGTTATGACTTTATTTCACTGAGAACAGGCTTACATGTCCTTTTGCATGGGGGAAGGTGGGAGGGGGAGGTGGGGGGTTAGATTGTTGTGTAGTGCAAAGGGTCGCACAATGAAAGCTTGAATGCTTCATCCACACACTGGACTTAATACTAGTTAACTTTAGTCACAATTTATTGGTAATGTTTTTGTGACATTTTGTGAATGTGTTATGGCTGAATGAGAATTATAATTGCGAAAGAGCATTAGGATGTTAGTAGAATTTTTATTTTTATTTTTTTTTGGTTTACTTGGCATAAATTAAAGTGCAATTTCAATGTAATTACTTCTACCAGCCTCGCAACTACTAACTATTTTTGCAACACTTTAATGTTAATTAGTAGAATGCATTACTTTTATCTTCAAAGTTGGCATTGCATAAGATCACATCTTTGACTTTCAATCGGGTCTGAATTACATCTCTAAATATCATATTAAAATTGCAAAATGATGAACATAAAACAATGAAAGCTATTATATATTAGAGATGTTGTTCAAGCTCAATTGAAAATAAAAGATGTATTTTACAAGAAATCATGAATCTAAACAAAAGTCAATGCTCGAGCAGTCATGTTTTTTCTCTCCACAAAGTCAGAGATATCACACAAGCATTTTTTAATAGTCGTATAGGGGTGCAAGTTCTTTACGGTGTAGGGAGAACTTTTCTTGGGTTAATTCTCTGACACATATCGCTAGCGTTCTTACTTTTCATTATTACAATTTAAGCTCTTTTCCATCTATAACTTTTACAGATTTAACTATGTACTAGAATAATTGCATAGACCTAATTAATTGATCAAAGGTTGTCCTCTCATAATAAAACATCTTTGCACAGTGGAATCTCTCCCTACAAGCATTCGTTAATAGTTGTGCGTAAGTGCAATTAGATAGAGATGTGAATATGCGTAGAATGAAGGATATGTGGAGGATGGGGCATCTCTGGAAGAATGGGGGTCAAAATATGGAGCTGAGGAAGAGGTTTTTGTTATGCATAATGAAGAATGTCTAGATGACGTGATATGTGTGGGAGAACAAAGGTGCGGAGGGGATGTGTATGGATAATGTGTTTATTTTTCATTATTTCATCTTAATATCTTTTCCATTTGAAACTTTTATAGATTTAGATGAGTGGGAAAGAAATGGCATGGAGCTATGAATATGTGTGGAATGATGTAGTACCCTGCTCTTGTTGACTAATAGTGATATGACATTAACATTTATTTATCCTTAAGGCCCGCAGTTTATTCTTTGAGGACCTCAGGTTGAGGATCCAGACACATGATTCTATTATTAGTGGATGTGATGATTATGTATGTTCTTTATTGACATTATGATGATTCTCACATTAATGGTTATGCATTTTTTCTATTGATATTATGACAATGATATCATTAATGGTTATGTATGCTCTATTGATATTATGACGATTGTAGCATTAATAGTTATGTATGTTCTATATTGATATTATGATGATAATAGAATTAAAGGATATGTATGATCTTTATTGATATCATGATGGTGATAGCTTAGAAGGATAGGTATGTTTTGTACTGACATTAGAATGATGATATATTTGATGGATATGTATATTTTTCCATTGATGTTATGATGATGATAGAAATGATTGATGTATACCCTATGTTAGCTACTTACAATAGTTCTTGTTCACAACAAACAACAATGCATATGTCTAGGTCATGATTGATGATGTTATTATGACAATGAATAACAATGAGAAACTTTTTACTGATGATTATTTAGTATTACAGGAAACCACCAGAGGCACTCACATATGATGAGTTGATGACATTTGGTTTGATGGAAATTAATATTTTGTCTTGAAATTCTAAGTCTAGTTTGAAACCTATTATATATATTATATATATATATATATCTATAAATATATATGATAATATATTAATATATATGTCTGATGATATGTTAGTGGTTGCAGGCACAGGTTAGTTGCTTAGCCTAATGACTCACATATGGGTGATGGGATTGTACAATTGGATGGAACTGCATGGGATGGGTGGAACAATGTCCCTTATCTCGTACGATAGTACTCCCACTATGACTTGGGTTGGAAAGGTCGAAATAGCTTCGCCATGAAGATCATGATGTCATGGAGGCATGGTCCCAAATTTGGGTCACTAATGAGGATTTTATTGGGGGGTGCACATCAAGGAAAATTCATTGATCCCCATCACCATTAGTCTCACTATAGTGGGAAACATAACAGATGATAGTGGTCTATGTTGTTGAACCTACACTTTCCCCTTGTAGCCACTAGATGCTTGAAGGGAAAGTGGCATGGCACCCTTGGAACTTCAAGGGAAGTTCTTGAATGGCATGACCAACTTGGAACTCTTGGAATCACAAATAAATTGTTAGGTGTGACACCCTTGGAAATTCAAGGGGAGATCTTGAAGGGCACAACCAACTGGCCACCCTTGGAATCATAAAAAAATAAATAAAAAAATTAATAAATATGATCAAGATATGAAAACCTTGAAAATTTAAATCGGTAAATCACGTTAGAACCGAGGAAATTAAATTAAAAATAAAACTTGGGGTAAGGGGAGAATAGGAAGAAATAAAACATTTTTCCTTGAGAACTCTACCCTTCCCATGTTGGAAAATATTAGGTAGATAATGTACACAAGTAACTTAATTAGGAAAAAGGGGTAAAGAGGGACATATATGTTAGTATAAATATTAATCCTAAAAGAGTTAAACTCCATTAAGAGAATATGGTGGTGAATTAAAATAAGATTAATAAATTAAATTTTAGAGAAATTTAGAGAACCCCGATGTGGTAAGAGCCAACATAAGAATATCCATCTAAGAGACAAATTGAGTTAAATTATGAAGTAGTTAGGAGACCAAATTTGAAACTTAGCAATTGAATTTAGTAATGAACACAAACTAAGGAGTAGAAAAGGGGGATCAAGAGACAACTAGGAGAAGAATTAGGAAGCCTTGTTGGGGCGAGGAAACATATTATTTTTAAATTAAAATCTAAGTAAATAATTTTGGAGATGCTTGGTGAGAGGGTAACACATGGGTGGGTGAATAAATAAAATTTTTGGATTAATAAAAATAAATAATTATGCATGAAATGCCAAGTGTCACTTATGAAGATTCCTATAAAAGAAGGGGCAAGCCATGGGAGAAGGGACTTTTTTTACCCTATTGTTGGATGGATGACACTATGTCAGAGTAGTGACCACGAGCTATAGTTGATTCTAGTGAGGTAGAGGACTTTAGAGAGAGTACTCTTAAGCCTCATTTAGTCCAAGATCAACATTTACGTACCATGGTACAGGAGGAAGAGGCTAATTCAAGCACATGATTTTTGCAAAGGGTTGGAATCAGTCTGGCACACACAAGAGGAAACTTTGGGAAGGATCATAGGTAAAATAGGACATACATATTTATTTTTGGACATGATTCGAGAAGTTTCATATGATATTTCTACCTTAAAAGAGATCTTGACTATAAATATAGACCTGGAATGCGGTTTACGTATATAAAAAAAAAAATTGAAATGGAAGGACATCTGACAGTCATTCCTATTAAAAGCCTGAGTTATCATACACTATTATTGGGAGAGAGGCTAAGTTACCACTTGGATGTTTAGGCATTGATGATGATCCGACTTAGATAATGTATTTATATAAATAATATGGAGCCTAAAGGATTCAATGGTTTCATTTTTATTTTATGTTAATTTTGAAATCTTAATGATGGCCATTTATAAATTACAATATATTGGATTGATCTTATAAACCCAAGGAATTAATATTAAAAACTCAAGGGATTATGAACCCAAGGGAATAATATTAAACCTAATGGAAAAATATTATAAACACAAGGTATATAAAGCCTAAGACGAACATTATAAACACTAAAATAACATCGTTGACAATGTTTGATAATGGTTGAATTTTATGTTGAGAGAATCCTTGTCACAATGCAATGTTCAACCATAGTTGAACACACTTGACAATCATTGATTTTCATATCAGCACAATCTTTGTGACGATACAACGTTCAACCATAGTTGAACACACTTGACAATCATTGATTTTCATATCAGCACAATCGTTGTGACAATACAACGTTCAACCATGGTTGACCATGATTGACCATTAATGACCATGTTTGTTTTATAAAACATGGTTGACCATGGTTCATCAAGGTTGGCAATGATTGACCATTGTTGATGATGATTAGCATATTGAGACAATATTTGTCAATGCGACATGATTGACCATGGGTGACCATGGTTGATTTCTATATTGAGACAATGTTATAAACCCTAAGATAAATATTATAAACCCTAAAATAAACATGGTTGACCATGGGTGACCATGGTTTATTTCTATATTGAGATAATCATTGTCATAATTCGACAATGGACCATGGTTAACCATGCTTGACCATGATTGATTTTCATATCGAGACAATTTATCGCAATGCGACGTTGGACTATGGTTGACCATGGTTGATTTTCATATTGAGACAATCATTGTTACAATGCGACATTCAACCATGGTTGACCATGATTGATATTATAAATCCAAGGTAATAATAAACTAAAGGGGTTGATATTATAAACCCAAGGGATTAATCTAAAATCCAAAGGTATTATGAATCCAATGGAATATATTAAAACTAGTAGACTAATATTATAAAACGAAGGTATATAAACCCCGAGATAAAGTTTGAAAATGGTTGAGCATGGTTGAATTCCATATTGAGACAATCATTGTCACAATGTGACATTTGACCATGGTTGGACATGCTTAACCATGGTTTATTTTCAAACGAGCACAATCTTTGTGACAACGTGACATTCAAAATGAGACAATATTTGTCACAATGTAACATTCAACCGTGATTGACCATGATTGTATTTATAAAATATGGTTGACTATGATTGGTATTATAAACCGTGGGGACGAAAATTATAAACCCAACGTATATAAACCCTAAGATAAATATTATAAATCCTAAAATAAACATTGTTGACGATGGTTGACAATGGATAATTTCCATATTGAGAGAATCCTTGTCACAATGCGACGTTGGACCATGGTCTACCATGCTTGACCATGATTGCTTTCATATCAAGACAATATTTGTCACAATGCAATGTTGGACCACGGTTGACAGGGGTTGACTATATTTGTCCATAATTGACCATGTTTGACCAAGATTAATATTATAAACCCAAGGGAATAATAAACTCAAGGCATTGATATTATAAACCCATGGGAATAATAAACCAAAGGGATTAGTACTAAAACCCAAAGGGATTATGAACCCAACGAAATAATATTAAACCTAAGAGACAAATATTATAAACCCAAAGTATATAAACCCTAAGATAAATATTATAAACAGTAAAATAAACATCATTGACAATGATTGACTATGGTTGATTTACATATTGAGACAATCTTTGTCACAATGCAATGTTAGACCATGGTTGAACATGCTTAACCATGGTTGATTTTCATACCAACACAATCTTTGGGACAATGCAACCTTCAACCATAATTGACCATGGATGACCACGTTGGATTTTATAAAACATGGTTGATGAGGAGATCAATTTAGGTTGAAAAATGAGTGTGTCCATAACTTATTGAAACTAGCGTGAAATTGAAGAGCTCGGCAATATGAATCCAACAAAACTCATTTCACTCAAATTCGACATCGGATGCTCCCAGGATCGTGTTCTGATCATTTTGGGAAATCAACAAAATTTTGGGATTTTGAGTTGCAGGGATGCCTAGTCAGCAATCTGTATTGCTGACTAGACCATGACTGCGCAGGTGACTAGACCTCCATCGACCAATGATTGGGGGACACCTCGCACAAATTGATTGGTTAGTTGCATGGTTAGATTTTCATTGATGGGTTGGTGGCCAACCATAGGCTCCCACGTGGCCCAACCAGAGGTTGCCACATGGCAACATGGGGCAACTAAAAACTTGTCAAGAGTTTGAACTGCACGTCACAGGGTTTGAACATGAAACCTGATCCCCACAAGTGCATGATCAAATTGAGAGATACATGAGTTTTTTTATTGATTTAATGCTCTTGGATTGATTTGCCTATTGGAAATTGAAAAAAAATTGTCATGTAATTAATGGATGACATGTTAGGAGTGGAATGAGAAAATAAGAGATCATATTTGAATATGTCAAATCATATGTGGATCCATAGCATATATGTGGGCATTAGATTCATGAAAAATGACATCTTTGACTAATCAATGTGGACCAAATAAAAGAGTTTGATATAAGGTAAGGAGGAGAATGCCAAAGTAAGGAACCTACCAGATATACTCATGACCTAGGAAAACAATAAAGGGAACCTTGTAGAGGTACTAAACATGGAATGGTAAGTGCATATTCATATGTCTAAGCCCAGGCATGGGGCTAACCAAAGGGAACCTACCAACACCCATACTTTGTCTCAAGATGATGTGAGGCATCGTAGTCATTTTTAGGCATTGAATGCATGGATGCAAAATATATTGCATTCAAGGTTTTTTGGATCCCAAAAACCACATAAAAAGGCTTCAAATTTGTGAATTGCACATTTTAGATAAACCACAAGTTTAAGCATCTACAAAATCTAATTCCAAACATTGTTTGGATTAGGTCATTCTAGGTGCAATTCTCGAACTTCTTCTCACTCACTAGTTCTAAACAAAAGAAGTGTTTTAATCTAATTTCATTCTTTGTAAATCAATTTAGAAATAAAGAAAAATATAATATTAAATTTTTTATCATTTTCTAATACTTTTTTAATTTTCAATAATATTATATTTAAAATGAAATTATTAAAATTACACAATATAATATTAATGTTTCCAAAATTTCAAATAAATTAATTATTTTTTACCATCTATTTTAATTTTAAAATTAAAAATATTTAAACCTAATTTTATGTTTAATCCAAAATTCTATATTATCCTATTTTGTCCTATAATTCAATTTATCCATATCTAAATGTACCCAACTTTTACTCTTCATATCTAAATACTTTTTATTATTTTTGACAAATTGGTCCAAGGCGTTTGTTATTTATTTAACTCCCTTCCAGATAAGGAAGCCAACTCCCTTGAAAGTGACCCAGCCAACAATGACATAATTGATTTAAGAAAATTAATATAATCCCATACATGTCCACTGATCTGACCCATCATTGGCAAAGAAATACGTTTTTCCACACCACACTTCTTGTGATGTCCAACAAACAAACTGGGGTTGCCTCTCTACCACCATCCATGTGTCGACTATGCAGTTTTAAATTCGACACCGACAATGCCCTTTCATTGTAAACAAAAATATAAAAATAAAAATGATTATATACAAAAGAATCACTGCAAAATATGGTCACGTATTAGATAGGTAAAGACACGAAACCAAAACCCCCTAAGTGTGTGTTATACTCTCTAAAAACAAAATTTCATAATGAACCTTATGTGGTGGCCAAAGCACGATGACTCTACAAAGTTGGAAACTTGACCTATATCTCTTCGATCCAGGTATCTCATGATAGTTTCTAATGTGTCACTACTTCCCTATCTCAACCCCATGCAAATATACTTTCACTAATCTCACTAAGTGTTTGGAGACCATGAACAATGGAATCTTTTTAATGTTGGGTGATGCAATGTCGTAGTTCATATTTCTATCCAATATTGTGTTTTCTATGGAAATGGAAACTCTGCGGATTTACAGAAGTTGTAACGGATTTTCTATATAGAAGAGATGTATTACCTATCATGCAATATGATATTTTGTTCAATCACCTCTCTGCAATCAAAATATACCCTTGACATGATTACGTACTATAAATCCATCTAATAGAGCTTCGATTTTTTTAGTACGAAAAAAGCATAATGTATTATAATATATTATTAGAATACATGATATAAAAATCATTCTTCCTTGTCTAGATCATCATACAATACATTTCTAAAATAAAATTATGCTTCCTAATCCAATAAAACCTATATCACACAAATACAATTTATGAATAGTCGATTAGCCCAGTGTTATTCCGAAATTTGGAAGGGATAGTCAGAATTATCAAAACAATCATACGGCCAATGAGATAGTACATGGAGTAACAAAATCTCTTGATATCCATCCTTCCATGTAAGGGAACTAGTAGATTTAGTAATGGTAGACATACAAAAATATACCAAAAAAGAGGGGAGGAGGAAATTACTCAAGGAAAGGAAGTTCTCCAATATCTAGAACATCGTGACCCATAATTATTTTGATGTGCATGTTACCAAAATTACCTTGTAGTGCCCTCTTTGAAAGATCATTAGCAACTTTGTTTTTTTCTCTACCTATGTGCATAATTGTAGAATCGTTATGTTGTTTCCATAGAAGGTCAATTCTCCCTAACCATCCAAGGAGAAGTGGATTGTTGATCTTTACACAACAATTTACCTGATCAATGATAATCTTGGAATCGCCATATATATGTATATCAAGAATATTGAGGAAATTTGTGAACCATAGATGACCCCACAGCCATTGCTTCAACCCTAGTATTTGTACCACTTCCCGCATTCCAGTGAATCATGTATTCCAATTCATTTGATAAGGAAATCCAAAATCCAGATCCACAAGTATTCTTTTGCGCAACACCATCAACAAATCTCATTGGATATTCCAGCAGTGGCATGGGCCACTTGTGTTGAGTTCTTTTGGTGCATGTATCAAGAGAAATCTACATCGATAGATTTGATATAGTATGCTTATATACCATAAAGAAGTCATCAATGGAATTCTGAAAAATGCACTTGTTTCACCATTTCCATATAGCCCAAAATAGAAAAAGTGGAATGATCCTCCATGAAGTCTTTTGAGTACTCCACCACTTCATACAATCCACAATGCAATCATATTGTATATAAGGAAAACTGATAAGAGATGAGAGTTTTTTCCATACCTGAACCATGTGTTGACATTTGAGAAACACATGATTGTTGTTTTCCACATCCATTCTACGGATGGAACAGATACTATGACCATGCCACTGTCGCTTATGCAAATTCTCACATGTGATATTTTTGTTATGATAGACCAGCCAGGAGAAAAGGATAATTTTGTTAGGAATTTTGGTCCTCCAAAAGGCGTATAAAATAGGATGCTCCCCCTGTCGAGCCTCCCCATCGCAAAGAAAATTATAAGTATCAGCAACAATGATATTTCCAGACTTCATCTTCCCTGACCAAACAAGATTGTCATGTTGCCCCACACGACATATGCCAAGATGTTTCATGCCGATGACAATCAGGTTCCACTCCAGCTACATATGCCCTACAAGACCCACCTCCTGTGTGCCTTTCAACACATGACAAGGACCTCAGCAATGCGATATAACTTGACTCCAAAAATATATACCATGGCTATTCAAAGAATGTGTGAGCCCCACAGAGATGTTTCATTTGATGCTAGCACCCCTAATATGGTCAATGCCAATGAGGATTATGTTACCCAATCCCATAGACCATGCAAGATGTTGTAGAAATATTTTAGAAACATTATGAAATCTAAGCCAAATTTTCGATCCATGGAGGGAACCAATTGTGCCTTTTTGGTACCAAAACAATATATCTTGTTCCTTTAGATAACTATGACTAATCACCCGACTCCAAGTGCTAGCCCCAAATATACCCCTCCATAAATAATTGATTAATAAAGACCATACAAAACGTTGAATATCCATAACCACCCATCCACCCATGGCCTTTGGAAAAGTAATGTGGGACATCTTAACCAGATGAAATTTCTTTTGACCATTACACCCCCTAGATGAAAATTTCCATGATTCGATTAAAACTATTAATAATGGTTATAGGGGTTATGAAAAAGGTGTGCCCAGTATACCCCCAGTTGAGTAAGAACAACTTGGGCAAGGATGACCCAACCTCCCAGTGAAAAACATCTAAATTCCCATCCAGATATCCTTTTAAAAAAATAGTCCACAAGACATTGCCAATCAACAATCCTGTAACTGCATGGTCTGATATGGTACCCAGGGTACTTCATACCATTTTTATCATCTCTGCCTCTATACCAAAAATTCTTTTAATATATGCAATTATTTCCATGTCACACAATCCATGTAAACTAATAGACTTTTGAATAGTCATATGTAGACCAGTGGCGTTAATTTGTTTTTTTGAATATACGAAAAAGAAACAGCCATGCAAATTGATTTAACATACCCATGATAAGTACATCACCAACAAAGAAACCATGTGATATTTTGATATTGTTTCCCATTTGCAGAGCCTAGAATTGATCATGAACCACTTCATTCTTTATATGCATACTCAGCCCATCCATCGCCAAAAAGAATAAGAGTGGAGAAAGTGAGAAACATTGACAAAGTCCCCAACTAGCCTAAAATAATTGTGTTGGATATCAATTGATAATCACAACATAATTTACATTTGTTATGCATGCCACAATCAAAGCTACGCATCTGAGATATCCCCAATCCAAACAATCGTATGCCTTCTGTAAATCCACCTGCATAATGGCAACATTTAGTTGTTTTGTACGTATTGAATAAATACATTCTTGTGCAATAGTGATTACATCATGAATTTGTTTGTCCTGAAGGAACCCATATTGTTCTGGTGATATAGTGCATGATAATATACTCCATACGACCTGCAATATTTTTTTATATGACTTTGTAGATGACATTACAAAGTGATATAGGCATGTAGTCCGTGAAGCTAGAGGATGGAAAATGCTTTGGGATAAGAGAAATGTATGTGGAGTTTATGTGTTGGTGAATGATCCCTGTGGTCCTTGACTCCTCCACCTTGTCCAGCAGGTCTCGTTTAAAAAGATTGAAAAAATGTGTAAATAGTTCCACCGTCTACCCATCCGGCCCCAGACTTTTATACCCATGGAGATTCAAGTGAAACAATAACAAAGATATGGTTTGATATCAAGAGTGATGTGCCTAATATTGAGCTCATGTTTGCTTAGAAGTGAACCAAATTTTTTTATGATTGTGTTTCCCACTAGAAGCATGTGAATTTTTTTTTTTATTTTAATGGCATCATAATTTTTTCTTCTTTTTTTTCTCAGATAAAATCTTACACAAGATAAGAAGAGACCACAATGTTTTATTGGGGTGAAATACCATACCAAGTGCATTCATATTGGGGATATATATTAAAGGAAAAATAACATAATATATTGAGCATTTAATAGGGGGTAAAAGACTTTTATATTGTCAGGTATAAAAAATGTAGATCAAATCTAATGAAAAATAGATACTTACCATATCTAGTAAAAGTAGGGGGTTTTCAAAATTGGAAAAGTGTATTGACTTCACATTGATAGGGGGTTAAATAATGTGATTTTAAAAAATAATTTTCAAAATGTAGTCAAATTAAAGTTATTTTTTAGTATACCACAAAAGCATGTGATATGTCATGGCTTCATTGAGTGAATCCCCATGGAAGAAATAGAATATATACAAAATTCATCCAAACATGCACACCATTCACGACTTGCCGTTTCAGTCCATCATAGAGGTGAGTTCCTTGTTACAAGGATCTTTGATAAATTGGCTTTGAAAAATTGTTAATCTAAGAAAAAAGTTTGGATCATGGAATGTACCTCTGCAATATCTACTTGATCTTCTTATATTCTATCTAGCAAGGCTTCTATCTAGCAAGGCTGAAGTGCTTTCAAGTCTAAGTTCACCATTCCTAGAAGTTTATGTTGATGGTCATTTATCAATATTGCTATGTTACTTGTAACTATATAAATTAATGGCAACTTGAGTTATTAGTCTCTTCCTTGCAAGACTATAGCAACCGCTGATCGTTCAAGGACAATTAAACCATTGTTTGACCAATTTTTTTTTTTTACTTATCCCAATTTAACGAAAGCTTTAAAAGTTGCATGTTGAGAATAATCATTCAATAAATTGTTAACCTAAGTTTGAGTTTCAAGGTCTTATTGCAGGCCCAGATATATAAATCCTTAGAAGTTAGGATATAAGTTTTCAATATCATTGAATTTCACTAAAACTTTGAAGTAATGTTAGTTTGGAGTTAGCATTACTCCAAGGAATTTAATGTTTGTGGCATCATAATGCATTTACATCTCTCAAATGGCTTTGTACATGCACAGCTGCCACTGCCGCTTTTTGTCAACAACTGCTTTTTTCCACCTGCAACAACCATTGTAAACTTGCAGTTGTTGTCACTGTTGCCAACCCACCTACAATAATTGTTGTAAAGTTGTCGGTGTTGTTATTGTTGTCAACCAACCTTTCTTGGTGAGTAATGTTGCTAAGATATAATTGTCCCACCAAAAAAAATATCTCATTTCCCTTCAATTCATGAATACAAGTGTCGAAAAATACTTCAGTAAATTCCTTCAAATGTTGCTGAGATATCATTGCCGCACCAAATATCTCATTGCCCTTCAATTCTTGAGAACAAGTGTGGAAAAATCCTTTGGTGAAGTCCTTCAAGTCCTTCACCTTCTTGAGAAATTCCAAGGCAAGTATGAGGCCAATCCTAGTATGAACAAACATGTAAGTCATTCAAACAAATCAAACAACTATGTATAAAAATTTCACTCTACAACTCTATTTATTTTCAAATTTTTAGTTTAATGAATGCAAACTTTCATATCTTTGCACATCTCTGCATGAAAAGCCCTATGCCTTTGATTGCATTGAGGTTGTTATTTTCTTGAAAATTCAGCATGTCCCTCTAGCTAATAGGAAAATCAATAGAACTGTGACCATCAGACCGAAACACCATCTAACCAAAATACATAAGGAAAAATTGAAAGAATTCATAAGTAAATAACAAAAAAACAAACCACTGTAAGAGTAGAAATAGAATTATATAAAGAACCATATTTTTTTTTAGTAAGGACAGAGAGTTTGCAAATAAAAAGCAGAATTATATAAAGAATCATATTTTTTTTTTAGTAAGGACAGAGAGTTTGCAAATAAAAAGCAGAATTATATAAAGAATCATATTTTTTTTATAAGGACAGAGATTTTGCAAATAAAAAGCAAAAAATATACATGGTTGCAATAATTTACTTATTAAAAAAAAAAACAGATTGCTTTTTTTGGTTATGCCAATTCCAAAGAGTGACAAAAATCCTTCAGTTTTTACATAGACATACTCGCCAAATGTTAAAACTTTGTCAAATACCTCCATGAATTTTGTTACGGTTCTAGAATAGTTAATTGCATACAAACTTCGCAGACTCGCCAAATGTTCAAACTTGTCAAATAACTCCAAGAATTTTTTATGCTTCCAGAATGGTGAATTGCATACAAACTTCACTTATATAGGTCTATGTTATTAACCCAAAAACACAATGAAAACTACAATACCCAATTTCAGTTTCTGAAATCCATATTGAGGTGCTTTGTACACCAACCTTGCTTCAAACATAAAATTGCCATATTCATTATAGAATTAAGAATGCTATGAAACTTACTTGAAATATTGAGCAGTGGGAAAGACCTTATTCTTGCAAGTCCTTCATCAAGGATTGCTGGCTTTCCGAAAAGAGAGGCATATCAAACTGAGGATTGTTGTCTTTCTGAAAAGAGAGGCATATCACAGCGCCCAAGCCCAAATCTAACCTTATAGTACTGCCTCCCTCCTTGGATGTGCCTCTGCTCTTTTTTGGATCCAAAAGCAGATCCATACCCAACTTATACTGCCCAGTACCTCGTTACCAACCCGTTAGCACTTAACGCAGGCAGGAGCAATAGTTGTCATGTGGCCGAGCTTAGGGAGGGGGCACATTATCTGATCTGAATCAAATCAGAGCCCATCGAATCCATGAGGAATTGGCCCTCTATAGCATATACAAGTATATAGGTATAGAATATGATTTGATTTTGAGTTCGGCAAGCTTGGGTTTATTAGGCACACGTGTTCTTCCCATGCCTGTGAATTTCCACATCAATCGTCACAACAGCGGCATGAAGATAAAAGTCCATCAATTTAATTCACCTTTATGCAATGAAGAGAAAGTAGAACCTACTTATACAGGCCTCAGAAACTTGATTAGGGGAAAACTTGTTGGAATTTAATTCCAACTGCACCTGATTAATGCTGACCAAAATCTAATCTACAACAGTTATTGCAGATTATCCGGAAGCAGCAAAAGTCTCCACTGATATTTCTGAGCATTAAATACGCTTTAAATTCAAAATTAAATCCCCTGCAGACAACCGACTTGTTTTTGCTGTGAAAGGCATCACTGCCTCTTCTGCAATAAATACGTAGATAAATATCAACAGATATTTTTTACTTAGTTTATTGTTTTAACTCAGATATTTATTTTCCTATAAATACAAACGAACAGCAGTTCTGTTGTAATGTGTAAGAGAGAAAAAGAACAGCAGTTCTATTTTCTGTGTGAGTGCAAGAGAGATTTAGAACAGCAGTTCTGTTTTTGTACTCTGAGAGAAAAGTGTGAAGGTTAGAAGAACAAGAGTAAGTCTCTTCTGTAAATGCACAACAGTGCTGAACCTGTGATTTTATGAGATAGAGAAAATCGATTTCTGGAACTGAAGCGTTCCTCTTGTAACATTTAAGTTTTCTGTATCAGCTTGTTTATTGTTTATGAATACAAGTTTAGTGTTTTACTGATTTTCTGTTGCTGTTACACCAAGTGTCAAAAACACTTTGATTTTACTCTGTAATTCTATTAGTGATTTGACGCCACTTGTTTTAGTTGCTGTTACACCAAGCGTCAATTGTCTCACTGTAAATTTATAAGTGATTTTGATGCCAACTATTTTTAGTTGCTGTAACACCAAAGCGTCAAATTTCTTAAAGTGACTTAGCGTCAAAAACGTGTTGTCGTTACACCGAGTGGCTTGACGTCAAAAAAATCGCGTTGCTGCAACACCACGAGCAGCGTTGCTACAACACCAAATTCCTGTCGCTGCAACACCAACTTCCTGTTGCTACAACACCAAATTCCTGTTGCTGCAACACCAAATTCCTATTGTTGCAACACCAACTCTCTGTTGCTGCAACACCAAATCCTGTTGCTGCAAGACCGAATCTTGTTGCTGCAACACCAAGTCCAGAAAACAAAATTTTCAGTTTTCTGTGCAGAAACAGAGCATTTTTGTGTTGTCTGTTTGTTAAGGAATTTAGCGAAAATTCCAACATAGTATCAGAGCTAGTCTAGGCACTCAGTGAGTCAAAAATAGAGTTTGTTTTTCACTGTAGGAGCAGATTTTTTCCAGCAGAGAAAAGTTTTTGCTTGTTTTTAATTTTACAGTTAGTATCTCTTCTTTACCTATACAGAGTTAAGATGGCAGATGCTGGAACAGGTTTGACAAATTCCCAACTGCCACAATTTAATGGGAAAAATCACAGTTATTGATCCATAACAATGAAAGCATTGTTTGCTTCTCAAGGAATATGGGAGCTGGTTGAAACTGGCTATGTTGAACCTGCAGATGCAACAACATTGGCTGCTTTG
>APFE031453738.1:115176-128754 GCA_000404065.3 Pinus taeda
ATTAAGTCAAATTAAACATCATTCCAATTTATGATTGAAATAGAAAATCTTTCAAACCTCTCGAAAACTATAACAAAGGTTAAATATGGTTTTGAGTCTTCATACATTTTTAATATTTTCCTTTCTATCACTTTTTAAACTAACATACTCGATGCTTTTACACTATATTATTAACTTTTATTTTTTCTTTTCCATAAATATTTTTATATTATATACGAAGAATACATATACTTTAGTCTTTCAAACTTATTGTTAAATTAAATAGGAGAAATTTATTATTTCAATGCATTAGTATTCTAATGTATTAATCTAGAGTGTGTTGTTTTTCAATGTAAGTGTAAGTCATAAACCTACATAGGTGATAAAAGACACCTAGTTATAATTCGTTATTATAGTTATCCATTATATCTATCCTATTACTATATAAATATCGAACTTTTTTTGTGTCTTTGGAACTAGATCAAATTAAAAAAATGTCTTACTTTGTATAAGGCAAAGTTCATGATTAACCCCCTCATCAGAGGAAGGCCTAGGAACATGAGGAGAGATGAGTACTGTGTTGGTGTGTCTTAGTTTTTCTAGGAGCATAAAAAGGCCATGTGCAAATTTAACAAAGAAAATGATGTAGGATTTGGTGTCTCCTCATTTTTCTGAGAGCATACTCCAAGTATGTGCACGCTCGACAAGGAAAATAATGCAGGCCTCTACGAGTGTTGTTATAATTTTTTTTTTATTTTTTTTTTTTAGTGGAGCTCTTTGTACATGAGGAGGAGGTGGATTTGATTTTTGGCCATATTTTTTAAAAGGGTTGTTCCATAAATAAGGGAGACAACCGACATTATCTAAGACATAATTGCACTAATTTGAACTGTTGAATCTCTATTGTATTTCACTAGCTGAGAAGGCATGAAAGAGAGAGGCAATTTAGGTCAATTATTATCTACAAAGAAAGTTGTCATGAGTGCAAGAGGATAAATTATTGTAAAAGAAATTAAATAGATTTTTCATAGCTTCCCACTACAAGGATATTTTGGAGTAAAATAAACTGAAAAACGAAGTCATTCACACCTTGGAGAAGGAGCCACCTATTTGATATTTGGAGGTCAATGTGTTACCACATCTCATAGTGTTCTATCAGTGACTTACAACTGGCTAGGTCCCCAAATAAAATCAACACATGGATAACGTAATGTGTGCATCACAATTTGATCCAATTTTGTAGGGTAATGGAGATATAGGAAAGCCCAATCATATTTTCTTGGACAATTAAGAGCGATCAATGTGTATCCCTATCCTTGATATATTGGAAGAAAATAGTTGGTGATGATGCACATGGAATTATTATGACAACAGAGGAGAACAAAATATGATGGGAAATCTAACATAAAAATATTATGAGTATTGTCGATGTGAGTCGTGCATTGTGTTTATAACTAAATCTACATAGTCAGGATTGACTTGATTTAGTGGTACTAAGAGAATAATTGACTATGTACCTATTATCTCCATCGATGGAATATGAGAAGTGTATGTATATGATTCAAATGTAAGTTTGATGAATAAAAGTGTGTTCTAATAAATTTTGTAGTAATCTAAAAACTACTTTGACGTGCAAGGTTCATAGTGAGCTAGAAACCACGTGATAGAG
The DNA here is from genome assembly GCA_000404065.3 of Pinus taeda. Lineage (NCBI taxonomy): Eukaryota > Viridiplantae > Streptophyta > Pinopsida > Pinales > Pinaceae > Pinus > Pinus taeda. The sequence continues at coordinate 116,825 of APFE031453738.1, forward strand.
GAAATTTTGTGGTCAAGCAAAAAAAAACTCATGTAGTGTATGATTCATGGTTAGGAAAAACCATGTGATGTGATATTTGTGGTAAGAAAGAAACCACTAATGTGTGATGTTTTAGGGTCATCTATAAAAACCCATATGTGTAACAACGGAGTGTGGTTATGTGTAAGCCAAGGAAAACCCATGATAGTGATGATGCAAGGGGAGTTAAATATACATATATGAATTATATTTGATGGAAGAATAATTGAATGATCCATGTACATGAGGGAAACCCTATTAGAGAAGTGGTTGCAATAGTTGATTACCCATGCATTCTAGCAGATTTTTATTTCTTTATATAGACATCAACAATACATGGAAGTATGATAAAACTTTCATGTTGGTCTAGACATAAAATTTGTTGAGGATAAGGTTCTTAAGAGAATGTATTGTAGAGGAGAACAAATTGATGAATACATCAAATAATGAATTATTAAGATGAGTTAGGTGTCATAGATAATCCATTTCTCCATTAAGGGAGAGTATTGGAATTAATGGGAGAATTGTAAACTAGCAATTGCCCCAAAAGGTTCAAAGAGAGGCCGATGTTTCTGTAATTGGAGAAAATTGGTATGAGAAAACATTGTGTAAATATGTATGCCATTAATACATATGTTTGGCGTATTTTAATTATCTTATATGATATATATATATATATATATATATATATATATATATACTAATATATATATATAAGAGAGAGAGAGAGAGAGAGAGAGAGAGAGAGAGAGAGAGAGAGAGAGAGAGAGAGAGTAAACTAAAACCACTAATTTGATATACCTCTAACAAAATATTGTTAGAAACCACCATTTAAACTCAATTAAAATGATTAGATTATAAAGTCATAATAGAATTATTATGTTCACAATATAATTATATCTCCCCAATAGAATTATTATTTTCATATTATAGTGTGAGCAAACATGTTTCATCCAAAATTTAGGGTAGAAACATCGGTGTAAAACAATTCGTGTAGCTTTGGTTTGTTGGCTTAGTGTGCACATTGTTTAGAAATAAAAAATGGTTGAGAGAGGGTTGATATGAAATATTTTGCTGAGATGCCATGCTTAATAACTGGATGGTATCAAAATTATTAATAAAATATATTTTTATGGGGTTGATAATAGATTATTTTGGTGGTTGGATGGTTATTAAAATATTTTTGTAAATTATAATAATGAATAATGAATAGCATTTGCATATTGATAAAAGTTTTAAAAAAATGATGTACAATATAGTTATGAAAATAAATGCAATGGAATCTATGGGAGTAGTTCAATTGGCTATGATGATGTTATAAAGTAATAGGTTAAAGCAAAAAGAATAACCAAAAGTATTGACTAATTTGAAATTAAAATAATATATTTAAACTGCCTTTCAGGGGCTCCCCATTAATGAAACTTTGATTTCATTGACCTCTCAAAACTTTGTTAAATTAAGTACGAAACAATTTTAATCATCAATTATTCTGGGACTTGCTAAAAATACAAACTTTCATACTGTATCCCTTGTTCTTTCACCAAGTATTTACATAACCTACAATTCTACCAACATTTTCATCATACATAATGAAAGTGTTCTATCATCAAGAGCTTCAATGCTTAAAATTTCACTTTTCAATTTAAGATAATTTAATTTAAACACCAACACCAAAAGTGCTATGGAAATACATGCCATATGCACTCATTTTTCTATAACATAGAAAACAGTATTTTTCTTTTATGATGATCAACTTCTATACCAATCCAATGGGGGTTGAATGTTTATTGAATATAAACAACAATGTAATATAAATTGCAATTTTTCTTCCCATAGCACTGGTAACTTTAATAGACCTTATTTTTCATGCTATATAAACCCTAGTAACAATGTTATAAGAATATCTTTATCTTATGATGAAATATGTGTCCTCAAAGACTACATTTGGAGATGTAATACTTAATTCTTTTTTTCCAAAGTGTTCATGCCTACGGCAATTTATTTGTCTTTATCATGATCGAACCTTTGGTTATTTTCCTCCCCCTAGCATTGACCCACCTTGAAGTTTGAGTGTGATCTAATGACATTAGTTGGCAATTTTCCTCCCCCTAGCATCTACCTACCTTCAAGTTTGAGTGTGATTTGATGACCTCTGCTCGTTGTTCATCGAGAGGCTCAGTAAGCACCAGGAAAACCTCATCTGTTGTGAAAGCCCCTTGAAAGAAGATAATATCTCCATCTTCAAATTGGTTATTTTCCCACAAGCTATCTAAAGCAAGTATTAGGAACTGGTATTGTGGTTTGAGTTGTCACGCATGTATTGATGTTTTTGTTGTCAATACTAGCTTCTAGATTGGGACTGGACATAGAAACTAATCAAACAAACGGTGCCTATGAATTATTTATTATATCTAATCTAAGATTTATATATGTTGGAAATCCTATCTTTTTTTTAATCACCAATACATTCTTACATATAACTTTCAATCAACTAATTTTCACATGAGACTAACTATATAAAGAATATAATACATTCCCAAAAGGAAACATTTACTCATGTCCATATGCTGAAATTGAATCTTACTGCGTAAATTTTGAATGTTTAAGCTTATTGGATCATCAAATAATGTCAAATAGAAAATATTTAACTAATTTACACATGAAATTAACCATCCAAAAAATACAATACATTTAAAAAATACATATAAACTTAAACACTAAAATAAAATATTGGTAGGATCACCAATACCAAAAATTTACATGGAAAATACTTACCAAAAATCTAGGATCACCAAATGATACCAAAAATGTATATGGAAAAAGGTTACCAAAAAGTCAATGTTTCATTTCTTAAAAAAACTGAAGTATATTTGATTGATGCATATCAACACGATGTCAAATAAAAACGGAATAATCTTAGTGAACAAACAAATTTGATGAGATATCAACTTAAAAAACTAAAAGAAATATGAAACAAGCAACTTCCCACATGCACATTAAAACTTGAACTATAAATCAATTCAAGCCAAACTAAAACATATGTTAAATTGAGTTCTTTTTAGATGGGTTTTCACACTAAGAATACATGGATATATTCAAAATTGTGTGTTGGTCAAATATATTCTCATTAACCTAATGTCAGTACAAAATGAAATTGAATTTCTTATCGTTATAATTTATCATTCCATTCAGACATCTAGATTTTGATTTCATGAATCGAAAATAATTGTACCCAATTCATATCATTGTATTTCTTCCACATGTATTCATAACACAGGAGCAATCCAAAATAGTAAGGATACACTTAAGAAACTCAAGTCTCATAGCTCTAAAGTAAATAACTGCACCCAATTCATATCAGCATATTTATTACATATGTATTCATAATATAGGAGCAATCCAAAAAGGTAAGGATACACTTGAGAAACGCAGGTCTCATAGTTGTAATGTAAATAAAAGCACATGAAATATAATTGATATAGATTTGAAAAAGAAAACCTAGTTTTACCACCAGTGGGGTGGCATTGTGGTAATTGTAACAACAAATTTACTCAAACAACCATTGATTTTGACCTATATGAACATAGTTCGACAACAACCTAAAACTATAAATTCTAAACTAAGAACCTTTTAAAAAAATTTAAATCCAGAAATAACAACCTTTAAAAAAAACCTAAATGTTACTTGATACATAAATTTGTCAAGGTATTGAATTCCTCAAAGCTGGTTATACAGAAAATATTTGTTCAACAATTTTTTTTTCACCTTCTGTGTTTTCCCTTTCCTCATCGCTTCTTTGGCAATTGCTTTTCAACAACATTGTTTGGCTTTCCATTCATGTAAGCACCTTTTTGTACTCCATTTTCATGGAATCTATTAGTGTTCTCCTTTCCATGCCCACTGTCAATAATTCCACTATCATCCACACTATATTATTTTCCATTTTCATGCACACCTTCAAACAAATGTTGACATTCTGGCACCAACTATTGCAACTGCATATCTCTGGAATCAAGATCCTTGTTGGCATATTCTAAAGCACTCTCCAATTCCCTTGTCTTGTCTAAACGATGGAGAATTTTCTCTGAAGCCATTGTACGCTTTTTCAATTCAATCCTTAAAGAGTTTCTTTCGTCATGGAGGCACCTTTTTGCATCGCCAAGGTGTCAAAAAGGTATTGTAAATCATTTAGCTGACAATCTTTCTCCACTGCCATGGCCCTGGAAAATTCAAGATTCTTGTTCACAAGATCCAAATCTCTTTCCAGTTCCCAGATTATGCCCTTAAGATGCATCTGTTCTTTCTCATTAGCTAATTCTTTCTCTCTATTTCAGTGTTTTTATCTTCAAGGAACCTTTTTCCCTCTGTAATGAATGATAGTTGATCTTGTAAATCAGCTAATTTGATGACCATGTCACAAATCTCACATTGTATATCAAATATGCTTTCCGATTTGGAACCCTCGTCAATTTAATCCCAATTGTGATTATCGCAACATTGATTCCCCCCTTAAGAAAAATGAAGGGATTTGCATTCTCCCAGTTGTAATAGTTCTTTATTCAGCATTGGACCTCATCCATTATTATATAACAGAGATATTCTATGTAATTTTATAGTTTTGATTTACACCATAAGTAATTGTTATTTCTACATGGTATTACAACAATGGCCTAGGTATTATTCCCTATATCTATGTCGAAGGGGGATGTTGTACTAATCACTGCACCTCATGTGGACTAACCACCCACTCTAGGTAATAGTAAAGGTTTGGAAGTTTACTAATGTTTGCAAGCTATGGTGTGATTGCAGACCTCAACACCTAAACCTATTGAAACCTTCCACAAGCCAAGATAAGTGGTTTAACCAAGTTTCATACCTTGATGGGGTCCCAATATTATAGGACATCCACTGTTAGACTTAGCTTGATGGACTTACTTTCACATATTATCCACAAAACTCATAGCTTATGAACATTAAGCTATTAACAATATATTATACAAATAAAATTTATCAAAATATAATACTATATTCATAATCCTAATTGACCTAATTTGTGATATCTATTAAAAACTTTTTGCAAAAATTCTTTTATAATTTTTTAAAATATATAATAGCATTTTTAATTCTCTCCCTTTAATTTGATTTTTAATTTTTGCTTATTACCAATGCTCTTTTTGTTTATTATTTTGTAATAATTCGAAATAAACACATATTTATACACTAATAAGGAATGTCCTAATTAATATGCAAAGTGAATAAAGTTGAACTTATACTTTCATTTCATGTGGCAATGCACTTGGATCAATGGATCACATTTTTTATATTGCAACTATCCCCTTTGGTATATGCAAATTATATTTGTTCACATTGGTTATTGGTTATTAATGCCCTACAGCTCTGCATCAATGATCAACCTATATTACTAGACCGTTCTGGTCTTTGGATTTGGAGAGGTCGATGGTTCATCGACAGGGTTCCATATTAAAATGGATACATATATCCGCCATATTTCTTTCTATAAATATAAAATGTGATCGAGAATGTATATGAAAATCGATATATATTACCCCATATTTCTTTCTATATGTATAAAATTTGAGGAGATATTTTTTTTGAGTTTTACTTGATTGTAATTTCATTTTAGCGTAGAAGATAATTACGAATTAAATTTTCATCACTAATTGGTTTTGCACTCATCATTGATTGGTTATGCACAAGGATCCATAGATGTGGGGAGTTTTCCAATGTTACCAACTGAAGATAAAATATCTTCTCATAGCCCGAAACCATTTCCTATCAACAAAGTATGCCAGACTTATAATTTCAACAAAGTATGCCAGACATATAATAGTGTTGATGGGTAGTTGTCCATGCATTTTCGTTTAGTCCATGAGGACTACTTCGCCTCACTCAAAGTTGTTATTCGAAGTTTCCACAAGAACATTGTTCCAGATAATATATATAGATTTAGATACAACAATGTAGAATTTACTGTAATCCAACGTGGGGATCAAGTGTTGGAGCACTGCATCCTTTCAAAAACAAAAAAAAGAGGAGGCAACAAATTCAAGCTCATCAAAACAAATGATGTGTGGATCACAGCTGTGCATTTCCTCCAATGGATTTCAGAACTATGTATGGGGAATTGTCAAGGACACACTTTCAGAAGGGAAGCATTGCTTTGAAGCTAATTCCCAACAATGAAGGTAAGTTTTCGAGTTTAGAAAAGAACAAAACCTTTAAAATGATCCAGTCAAGTGCATACTGTCAAGCCTATATCCATGTTTTGGAATGTCTTCAGTAGCCAAAAATGAAAGAGCTTTCTTTTTGGGAGCACATCTATCATTAGAACCCCAAAATACAGAGCCAGGTTATCTGAAAAAAAAAGGAAAGTAAAGGATGCATATAACTTAGAATGTGCATTTCCAAGGATCTGAAAAAAAAAGGAAAGTAAAGGATGCATATAACTTAGAATGTGCATTTCCAAGAATCTAAAATTATTTGGGAAGAAGCACAATCCACATATTGCAGAAATGGCCACTGTGGAATTCCACCTTAGATGAAAGACAGATGGAAGTCGTGAAGATGTACCTGACAAAGAGGCTGGCTATTATTAACGGCTCTCCTAGAACTAGGGAAACCTACTTCATTTAACCATTGGAGAATTTTTCCGTAGAAGATGTATGGTTGAAAGGGAAGAAAAGAGTGTTGAATGAATATTTTTTGGTGCATACATCTCTGGACGACATAGTTCCTAGGATCTATGGTTGTTGCCCCAAAAATCAAGGATCAAGATGCATAATCATTGGTTGTAGAAAGACCAAGAAAACGCTGAGGAGGAACTGCATCATCTATCTGAGAGATACGAAGAAGTATGTGATGGGTTACTTCAACATGATCATAAGACCAACCTCAAAATTTTAAGAGAAGCAAAGGTTGTAGGATTGACAACCGCTGGAGCTGCTAACAATTATGACATTCTCCTTGCATTACAAGTAGATTGACCAACGGCTCTACCATTGAGCCATTCAGTGAGTTAAAACCCAAGTCAATGAAATACATAATGTGGCATTTACCAAGTTCTAGAGGCAACAGACCTGTCAATCTGTTGGAAGAGAGATTGATTCGCTAGAGAGTGGAGAGTTACCCCAATTCTGGAGGAATAAACCGCTCAATCTATTCTTGGACAGGTCAATGGAGCTAAAATTTTTACTTCGCCCTAAGCTTGAGGGTATTTCACCTCGTAAATTATTGTCCTTCATATCCAGATAATCAATGTGAAGATTCGAACCCAAAAACTGGATAGGGATAACACCAGTCAAATGGTTATGTTTCAGTCTTAATCACCTTAAGCTATGACAATTCCCAATCTCTAGAGGGATCTCTCGTTCGAACAAATTGTTGCCCAACAACAGAGGCTCCAACTTGCTAGAAGAGCAAAGTGCTGGAGGTATTGTTCCTGAAAGATGGTCCCCAATTACATCGATTCCCGTGAGATTATTTCTGGCGCCAAATTCTCCCGGAATTAGACCAGAAACTTGGTTTTCGAAGATGAAATTTTTTCTCAGATGTTTCAAATTGGAAATCTCGGAGGGAATTTCTCCTGTGAGAGTGTTGTTGTAAGGATAAAGGTTCCCCAAATGACTCTCTAATCTGAGTAGCTGTACAGGGATGTGGAACATAGCATTAATAGGAAACATAAACTCCTAACAGATTGTGGAACGTATCGTTAACAGGAAGCATAAACTCCTAACAAATTCCTCTTCTACACACGCTCTGATCTGTTAGACCCGAATTTCCTCTTCTACACACGCTCTGATCTGTTAGACCCTTCTGTAAATTCGGGGTAAAAATGGTGTGGACAGGTGTCAAGTGAAAAGGAAAAAGTGGCCTAAAACATGTGCACACATGTCAGACTGGGACAAGAAAAGTAAACGAAAACAAGAAATGGACTGATTAAAAAAAAACCTATCGACCTAATTATTAGTGTATAAACGCATTATTTTTTATTATGAATGTACCAATGTATTGTGCTAGAGAATATTATCTTCTAATATAAATGTAAATTGTAAGTTCATTTAAACATCTTTCTCATCCAATTATAATAAATTACTATAATTATTCTTTTACCTATCACATTACTCTAAATGTAAAATTCTATCGTGTTCCTAGTAATGCATCAATAGTTTTTTACCTCTGTTACAAAGATAAACTAACCATAAACTCAATGTATCACATGAGAATTAGATAAATTCATCCCACCAACAATCAACAAATCTGGTTATTTTACATATTAACATTGCTAAGATTAATACTAATTTATTTTTAACACATTTTACACCTAACATATATTACAATAATGTTAAAATTCATGAACTATATTATCACGTTGTAAGAACTTTATGTTTTTTTATAATAAAATGTTTATTTTAAAATATATTTATACGGACTAATAAAATTAGTAGAAAAGATCATTCTCTTACTTCAAATATCTCATATACGGATTATAATGGTTTTAGTTTACAACCATTAATAGAAAGTTCACACTAAGAAAACAATGTGATAAGAGTTATCTTATAATTAAATAATTTATTTAATTTTAATATAATGTGGTTTCTCTAAGTTGTAAGAGTTGTTTATTTGTTTTTTCAGAGTACTCATGTTAATTTTTTGTTATAAACATTGTTGAATAAATACACATATTTTTATTTAATTAATTAAGAAATAAATGTTAAATAGATTAAATTATTGGTTTATTTTAACATAGGTGTAAATATCTATAATATATCTACATAAAATTATAAATTTTATTTATTAATTAATGGACTATATTTAAATAGTATAATTTCCAATTTAGACTCTTGCTATAAGGTTAAGTGATGAGATAAAATACTCAATAACGAAAATTTAAGAATATAAAAATAATAAAATAAATGTAAATAAATAAGATTACAATTAATATAGGAGATATATACTGTTAATTTATGAGATTTAAAATGTATAAATTAAATTGATAGTAAGATTAAATTATAAAGGAAGGAATAAATTATTTATGAGATTTAGAATGTATAAATTAAATTGATATTAAGATTAAATTATAAAGGAAGGAATAAATTAATTATATATAGAGAAATAGAGTGTTGGTAAGAGTTTTCAATAGGGTTGATCAAAGATAAATTCCATGAATATTGATGTGTTCAATGTATTTTTGGTGATTGTGGTATATTATATAAAAATGAAGTAGTTTTTATTTTTATTTTGGCGATTGTGGTAAATTATTGTGGTAAATTAAGTCTTAATGTTTTTATTTAGGCTCATATTACTTCTCTCTCTAGGTTAAAAAGAAGGAGAATATTAAACACAATGTCCTAGATATTTGAAATATATTACGTATTGAAATATATTAACGGAGTTTCTTTAGCTAATTGAAGAATTACACTTCTTATGTTTTCTAAATGCTTGGAATAAAATTTGTTTATCTCTACAATATTTAACAAAAATACTATTATTAAAAAAATAATATTTCTTTTTAATTTCCAATTCTTTTTCCATTTTATTCATATCATTAAGTTCACTATAATTATTATTTCCATTAAAATAATTATAATTTCCTTAAATATTTGTATTTCACATTTACATCTCAAACTATAAGATTAAATGATGATATTACATTTCTAATCACCAAAAAAACTAGAACATAAATTATTTTAATCAAATTTCAATTAAATCAACACTACGATGTAGTGTTAAGTGATGATATTACATTTTTGGTTGTTTAATTTAAGGCATGATATAGAATGTATAATTCAAATTTATATTAGAATCATCCATGAAACCAATTGTATATATAGTGTGTTTGAAGTTTTTTCAATAGCTGATCTGGTTAATAATGAATTTTATGAATATTGGTGTTTACAATGTATTTTTAGTCCATAGGACATATTATATGAAAATAAAGTAGTTTTTTAATAATTTCATTTAGGTTAATTTTACTTAGGTTAAGGAGAAGAAAGAGATGAAAAAAAATACAATGCCTTATATCTTTACAATATATTTTATTTTAATCAAATTTCAATTAAATCAACACTATGATGTAGTGTTAAGTGATGATATTACATTTTTGGTTGTTTAATTTAAGGCATGATATAGAATGTATAATTCAAATTTATATTAGAATCATCCATGAAACCAATTGTATATATAGTGTGTTTGAAGTTTTTTCAATAGCTGATCTGGTTAATAATGAATTTTATGAATATTGGTGTGTACAATGTATTTTTAGTCCATACGACATATTATATGAAAATAAAGTAGTTTTTTAATAATTTCATTTAGGTTAATTTTACTTAGGTTAAGGAGAAGAAAGAGATGAAAAAAAATACAATGCCTTATATCTTTACAATATATATTATTAGAAATTCCATTGCCATCATTCTAGCATCTTTTGGAAATATAGTAATAGTAGATGAATCCAAGTTAACATATAAGATGGAAGTTTTGTTACTTCCATTAATTATTCTTAAACCAGATAGAAATTGTTTTATAAACACATCTCTCATGACAAAATTGATTCATTGTAATTAGGATTGAGAATATTGTCACTTTATAACCATGTATAAGATGGAAGTTTTGTTACTTCCATTAATTATTCTTAAACCAGATAGAAATTGTTTTATAAACACATCTCCATGACAAAATTAATTGTAATTATGGTTGAGAATATTGTCAACTAGTAATATCATTGCTTGCATGATTGTTGTGATGTCTCCAAAAAATTGTAATTATTTTTATTTACAAGAAAAACAAGAATGGATATTATTGTAATTATTATTTGAGTTATGTATTTAAAATTGATAATTATGAATGAAACAAATATGGAGTGTCAACAAATCTTGTAACTCTTTCATATTAAGAAGTTGGGATAGGTAGTTACCTAATCTTAACAGCACATTGTGATGTCTCCAAAAAATTGTAATTATTTTATTTACAAGTAAAACAAAAAATGGATATTATTGTTATTATTATTTGGGTTATGTATTTAAAATTGATAATTATGAACGAAATAAATATGGAGAGTCAACAAATCTTGTAACTCTTTCATATCAAGAAGTTGGTGTCTCCAAAATATTGTAATTATTTTATTTACAAGTAAAACAAAAAATGGATATTATTGTTATTATTATTTGAGTTATGTATTTAAAATTGATAATTATGAATGAAATAAATATGGAGTGTCAACAAATCTTGTAACTCTTTCATATCAAGAAGTTGGGATAGGTAGTTACCTAACCCTAACAGCCCACTTTCCTGATTATGAATGAATTCTCCTAGAAGGAATCAAGAGGGTAATTTTTGAAGTACCTAACAGGATGAAGAGGAGAAAGAGGATGAAGAGGAGAGAATGTTTTCCATTATGGAAGGTTTTGAAGTACGTGAGAGGATGAAAAGGAGAAAAAGGAGAGAATGTTTTCCGTTATGGAAGGTTGGAAGGTGAGACAGATGGAAGCTAAGTCTGGTGATGACCAGATAGATGTGGGCACTTTGACTATAAGTCTTGAAACTGTGACTATAAGTCTTGATAGTGGACACTGTGGCTGTAAGTCTTGACAGAAGACATTGTCTTGTGAACAAAAGCCTGTGACTATAAGTCTTGATAGTGGAAGTCTTGATAGTGGACACTGTGGCTGTAAGTCTTGACAGAAGACATTTGTCTTGTGAACAAATGCTCGAGGGAGGCTTGGCCCTGAAGGTAAGTCTCATGGTTGGTAGGATAGAATTTGTTGAATTATAGTTGTGAACAAAAGCTCAGGGAGGCTTGGACCTGAAAGTAAGTCTCAGTCTCATGGTTGGTGGTTGGTAGGATAGAATCTGTTGAATTATAGTTGTGACTTCAACCGTTGATTGTCATAAAA
>APFE031453769.1:0-21348 GCA_000404065.3 Pinus taeda
TGTTACAATTACATAAAATGTGGATTTCTTCTTTAAAACATTTCAAATCAATGATTATATATAGAACATAAAGTTAAGGATCATATGAAGAGCAGCAAGAACAAATATGACACAATTATATTTTATTCCAATGACCGCGGAAAAACCCATAAGGGGGAAAACCTGAACAATTCTTCTTCTATTGTATTACTTCAAATGTTGAGTAGAGTAGACACACCTTAATATTGCATAAAGTCACCAATGTCTCATCTAATTGATGTTGAAGTGCACATGCCTTTTACTTGAAGATCTCCTCCCTCTCTTATATATCATGTGGTTCACACTTTCTGTTACTCCTCCCTTGCTTGTAGTCCACACTAAAAACTCTTTCTTCTTATTCAGAATGAACATGCTACTCTCAACTTTCACTTTTTTCTTTATTAAATAGATGAGAAGGAGAGGAGTTACAAAATGAATTTATTCCTTCACCCAATAATAGGAGAATAAAATTCCCTAAGGTAGGAGTTACTTGAGGAGAAGTGGAACTCATCCAACAATAGAGAGAAAGGTAGGCTTATCTTAAGGAGGTACAATTAAAATTTGGGAGAGTGAGAGTTACAAATAGAATTGAATGAGGGAGTTACAAGTGAATTTAATGAGAATGACTTATGCTCTTTCCATACATTGAATTAGTGAGGGAGAGTTATATTCCCTTAATTATAGAGTTACTATTATATTCCAAGAGAGGAGTTATTATTTTATTCCAAGAGAGGGGTTCAATTGTCCAAGTAAGACATTCTCAATTTAATTTAATTATTGCTTTAGAGAATTATTTTTTACAGTCAAATCCCTTAATTCTAGACCTACTATTTTATTCCAAAGAGAGGAGTTATTATTTTATTCCAAGACAGGGGTTCAATTTTCCAAGTAAGAAATCCTCAATTTAATTTGCTTATTGTGTTAGAGAATTATTTATTATTAATCCATTAAAGGTGAACATTTTAGTCAACAACATCCACTGTTACCTATGATTTTAAGAAAATTATTTTCTTGAGGGGAGGGCAACCTTATCTATAAAAATTAAATATACATTAATTAAGAGTAAATAGGAATAAGGGGATAAAAATGTCATGACCACTCATATAAGGAGCCAAGACTATTCTTGACTCAACTTCTTCATTGCAACATCATCACTTAGTTCCTTTCATATTAGGTGTGTGTCTGTGTTTTTATTTATTTCTAGAACATGTACAGAAGATACAATCCAAAGGAGAGAGAAGTTGGTTAAAAAATATCGCAACAAGAGGTAGGATTGTTAAGTACACACAAGTGAGTTGCAAAAAGGAATCATCACCATGATAAAAGACATAACCATTTGCATTAGGTAACCATTAATTCCCTATTATCATTTATTTTCCATATGAACATAGTAAATTTTATAGCTTGGTCAATTTATAATTGTATTCAAGAAACCCATTCTACCAACGTGTTATCCATATCATGATTCCTTCTTACATATTGTTCATAGTGGGATAGTTTTGGTAATATATCTAAGAATATAGACCCATTTGTGAATATATTACTGCATTGCATAATTTATTAGAACTTTCATTGAGATTTTGTGGCATAATTCAAAAATTCCCAAAACAGATGGAGAAAATCCCCAATCAAACCCACCTAAATATGAAATTGATGTTACCATCAAAGGGGGCAACTAGTTCATGAGTGATGTTTAATTCTCTTCTAATCACCAACCAACAAAATCTCACCAACCCTGTTGTCCTTTATGTCACTCTAACACTCTCACAGCTTACATTATCATCTATTGTTTGTTTTGTTGACTTGAAATAGAAACTATTATTTTTTTGGCAATATAAATGAATTGTTGGAATATTTTTATCACAATGTTGTTGGTTTTTCTAGTCACCAATAATAGGAAATAGTCGAATATGTGAGAATAATTGAGTTATTAATGGAAGAAAAAGAAGAAGGCTAACCTTTGGATATGTAATTCATATTGGTAAAGGCAGTAGTTACAGTGAATAGCATTATCTAGTGCTACTATCACGGAATAACTATCCTACCACCACAGTTATATTAATATATAACACCAACTGAAAAACTTGTTTGGTATCATTAGCTCACACAACTAAGCCCACCTGCTGTAAAGTAATTTGTTTTAATGGCTTCTGAAAGTGTTCATTTCGACCGAGGTCACACAATTTTGATTTTATCAATTCAAGCTTTAACCGTTTAGGATTCTATTTTGTAAATTTGGATGGTTCTCCTCACTAAAAATTATCTCATCATAATTCTATGAATGGTTGTTTTTTTTTTTGTAATTATAAATTATGAAATAAAGTAGTTAAATAATCGAATACAATTAACGTTTGAAATTATTATTTAATTTTTATATTTCTAATTTTTAAATTTATAATTTACTGTAAATGATGAATAAAAAATTATTAAATAATAAAAATCAAATTTTTTAATAAGTTATTAAACTATAAAATGAATATGAATAAATATAATAATTATTGATAATAATAATATATTATATTATTAATAATGGTGTGGAGAGACGCTTTTTTTTAGCACAATAGATAAGTAATGTTTGATATTTTTGCCTCTAAATTACATAAAAAAATAAACAAATAAATAAGTTAAATAAAAAGAGTAATCGTCATTAGATGTAAAGTTTTAAATTAGGTCAAAATAAGGAATAATAATATTAATAAATTATAATAATGTCTGAAGGTACAGAATACAGTTTATTTAAAGGGGCAAATTAAATCAACCTAGATCAAGCTTAATGATGGAGCTATCACCTACTCAAAGGGATGGAATTTATTGGCATCCAAAGAGAAAGCTTGTTTAATTTACACTTTTAAATAGATTATATTCCACAGGAATACCATGACTTCACAATACCATGGGTCATTGTTGATTATTATTTTATTTTTATAGGGTTATTTTTATTTTATTTTTATGTGATTTGGCTTTGTCAAAATAAACATTACATTGCAACATCTCTACTATAATCACTTGGAGAGTACCTTTTAGGGACATTAATATATTTATCTTAATATTAAGAGTAAGAATTTTACCCTCCATCTCTTAGGTGGCCTCCTCCTACTAGAAGTGCTTCCATTGCAGTTTAATGTAGGTAATGACTCTAGCATAATTTCTCTATTATCTAATACTTGTAGTGGTTCAACCTACAACTCTTGTCTTGGCTCCACTTGCAGAAAATTTTAATCAATTTGGTGAAAACCATCATGGACATACATTTTCAATAAAGAGACATGTGAGACAATATTCACTTTCATATGGCTTGGTAGCACAAGGAGGTAGGCCACCAAGGCAACTCCATTTAATATCTCTAATTGTGGACAAAACCTTGGCACCAATTTAGCACAAGTTCCTAATCTAAATGCACTCGTTTTTGGTTTTACTTGCATGTATACATGTTCTCCCACTTTTTTGCATTATGCATTATCTTCTTATTTGCATATCCCTTCTAGCTATCCTAGGGATGTTGGACAATTGATATTGTCTGAAACTTTGGTGGCACTTGGAATGTTGGCATTTGATGTCAACCATCCTAGCATTGAGATGAGATGCAACAAATATTAGCACTTAAGCCATAATATGAAGTCTATGACGTGAAATGCACAAGGAGGACCCCATGGGATTGGTAAGCCTACTCTGAAGAGCCAGCAAGTTTGTTAATTGTGCTCAAAGTGAATGTGCTAGGAAGTAAGCGAAAAGACACATCAGTAAAACATCTCATCCTCCCACCGTCTCTTAATTGCTAATGATACCATCGTAGACCCGAGGTGACATATAATCTCTGTAAGAGGAGCTTGAAATAATTTCTTTATCGAGTTTAAGGAAGTGTCAAGATAAAAGTGTTGGGCTTGGGAGCTCTCAACTTAGTGCCAAGCCTTTTTCATTTCTCGTAGAAATGATACCAATGGTGGAGATGCATTAAGAGAGTAACTTGGCCGATGAAGGGTTTAAAATTTAGGGCCTTGGCACCTAAAGGCCTAGCGAGTGCTCACAACATGTGCTCTCATTACTTTAAAACAACTAAGGTGAGCTAAAGGGAAAAATCCACAAAACTGATAATGGTGCTAATGGAAAGCCTTTAGGATTTAGATAAATGACTTGACATATGGGAATTAAGAATGGAAGTAAATACAATTGTTGAGAGCACTCATTCAAGGTAGTGAAGGACCATGAGGCACAGGAGCAATTTAATGAAGACCTTTGTGAAGCACTATTGGTCACCCCTCAGCTTTATTGAAGGCTATCATGAGTTAAATGAAAATGAGTCTTTGTGGTATTATTCTCGTGTTCTCCTATGCCCCTTGAAGAGAAAAAACGAAGAGCCATGTTGTGAGTACATGTAGTTATTAATGGAGAGGCTATTTGATTCAATAGCTTGAATCTGACTTAATTCTCAACATATAAAACAATCCACAACCCTTTCTTTTCATAAACTCTTCTCCCATGTCTGAATATAGTATGGCAAGCCATGCATTGCTAGTGCTATAGAGGAGCAACAATGTGTTGAGTAATTAAACAAAGTGAAAATAGAATTTGTGTGATTTTAATTGTTCAGCATTGTGAGTGTGTAAGAGAGAGAGTGAAGAATATGGTGGTGAGTAGAGGTAGTTGAGCAACAACAATGAGGCTTCAAAGGAGAGTTATAGAGCTGAATGAAAGGACTTGGCACTGCGATGTACAATATTTATGTTTTTGTCTAAATGTATTATCCTTTATTTTCAATTTGAAAATTGTATCAAAGGAAGAACAATGACTAGAGAAGGTAGTTTCCTACATTTATAAGAGGTTGGTGCCTCTTGGAAAGTGGTATCTTTCTATTTGAAGGGTATTTGGGCCTCCTAGGAATGGGTGCTCACAAAAAATTCATGCAAATAAGTGGGTGATTAAATTACATCATAATAAAAAACATATTAGTGGCTTTCTCACACTCATTTTTACATAAAAATACCTGTGTCATTTTCCGTGTATGTTGTTCATTTCTCATATTTGAATGTCTTATATTTCTATTCATATTTATCGTAGTATGAATGCTCTCTCAAATCACTAACAATAGTGAAAATAATTGAAGGTTTGCACTTTTTATGAATGCAACTATTAATGATTCACCGCTCCTCTCAGTAATTCCTTATTACAATAATTGTTGTTAGAGAAACGTTCTTCATGAACATTCTAACCACTCAAAGGTAGATTCATGAAGAATATGTCTAGGCAAGAGAGTCAAGGTACCTACCCAAGCATGATACCAGTCTTTCATGGTACAAACTATGCCTTATTGAAAGATGAGTTGGAAGCTTATCTTATGTCGCTAAGAGTAGATGTTTACAGTTT
The DNA here is from genome assembly GCA_000404065.3 of Pinus taeda. Lineage (NCBI taxonomy): Eukaryota > Viridiplantae > Streptophyta > Pinopsida > Pinales > Pinaceae > Pinus > Pinus taeda. Next base: position 5,380 of record APFE031453769.1, read on the forward strand.
TATTCTAGTAGATAATGATGTCCCTAATGTCCCTCACACTAAAAAGCCTCTATGGAAATAATGCTAAAACCAAGACTTTCATTCTCTTTGTGCTAGTGAGTTTCAAATCATAAAAATTATGTACTAGAAGTCTTCTAATGAAGTATGGTTCAATCTATATCAAGGTCATGAAGAGGATGATAGAGTTAGAAATGAAAAACATCAAACCTTAAAAATGAGTTTTGAAATCTTAAAAATACATAGAGAAGAAAGCGTGGAAGAATGATTTCTCAGAATTGATGAAGCTACCTATATGATTCAAGGAGTGTGTGAAGTTTTGAAAAAATATATCATTGTTCAAAAGGTCTTGAGATCTCTAAGCATGAGATTTAATGCAAAAATGTATGACATTAAAAACATGTCTCATTTATAGAATATCAAATGGATGAGTTGTTTGGTACTCTCATGACCTATTAAACCATGATCTTCTAAATATTCCTCTGTTTATGCATCATCTGTGAATGGATCCATGTGCATAAGAGTCCCTAAATCTATAATCTTTGATGTTGGTGGCCTTGATAACATGTTGGCCAACTTGTTTGTGTTGCCCTTCTTATACTTAATCACCGAATTAAATTGCCGCAAAAACCCCTTCCACTTGTAGTGCCTACTCTGTTGTTGCTTATTATGGGCCTAAAGTTACTGTAACGACTCGTGACGTGTGTGCATTATTACCTCCTTTCCTATTAGATAGTTCTTCTACTTCTTCACACCTTTCACCATGGCATAGAGCTCCTTCTCATAGGTAGGGTAGTCAAGAACTCCTCGAAGAAATAATCTAGAATGGTAGAAAATAGGCCTTCCTACTTGCATCAAGACAACTCCCATAACATAACTAGTCAAATATGTCTCCAGTTCAAAGGGCTATTGCAAGTTTGGTAATGCGAGAAATAGTGCTTCACTTATCTTCTTCTTTAACTCATCAAAACCCTTCTACTACCCTTTTCCCCACTAGAAACTCTTGCCACTTGTTTTTATGGCATGGAGTGGTGTTGATAATCTTGAAAACGAGGGTATGAATCTCCTCAAGTATTGTGGTGCTGCAATGAAACTCATAAGTATGGGTCAATCTCAATCAAAGTCATGAAGGAGATGATAGAGTTAGAAATGAAAAACATCAAACCTTAAAAATGATTTTTGAAATCTCAAAAATACATAGAGAAGAAAGCGTGGAAGAATAATTTCTCAGAATTGATGAAGTTACCAATATGATTCGAGGAGTGTGTGAAGTTTTGAAAAAATATATCTTTGTTCAAAAGGTCTTGAGATCTCTACGCATGAGATTTAATGCAAAAATTTATCACATTAAAAACATGTCTCATTTGTAGAATATCAAATGGATGAGTTGTTTTCTACTCTCATGACCTATTAAACCATCATCTTCTAAATATTCCTTTGTGTATGCATCATCTGTGAATGGATCCATGTGCATAAGAGTCCCTAAAGCTGTAATCTTTGATGTTGGTGGCCTTGATAACATGTTGGCCAGCTTGTTTGTGTTGCCCTTCTTATACTTAATCATGAAATTAAATTGCTACAAAAACCCCTTCCACTTGTAGTGCCTACTGTGTTGTAGCTTATTATGGGCCTAAAGTTACTGTAATGACTCGTGACATGTGTGGATTATTATATCCTTTCCTATTACATAGTTATTCCACTTCTTCACACCTTGCACCATGGCATAGGGCTCCTTCTCATAGTAGGGTAGTTAAGGACTCCTCGAAGAAATAATTTAGAATGGTAGAAAATAGGCCTTCCTACTCGCATAAAGACAACTCCCGTAACATAACTAGTCAAATATGTCTCTAGTTCAAAGGGCCATTGCAAGTTTGGTAATGCGAGAAATAGTGCTTCACTTATCTTCTTCTTTAACTCATCAAAACCCTTCTACTACCCTTTTCCCCACTAGAAACTCTTGCCACTTTTTTTTATGGCATGGAGTGGTGTTGATAATCATGAAAACAAGGGTATGAATCTCCCCAAGTATTGTGGTGCTCCAATGAAACTCATAACCTTAGTAACATTTTTAGTCACCAACAATTTCATGATGACCTCCATATTTGAAGGATGTGTCTTCAATTCTCCTCCACCAATCACAAATCCCAAATACATCAAGGACCCTTGTGCAAACTCACACTTCTTGAGATTTTCTAGCACCTTGTGCTTCTTCAATGTTTCGAGCACCTACATCAAATGTGAATTATTCTCCTCCCATGTAGGACTATATACCATTATATCATTGAAATAGACAATAACAAATGAATCTATAAAATGGCGTAATACATCATTCATTAATGTCATAAATTTAGTTGTTTGATTATAGAGGATGAATGGCATAACTAACAACTTATACAAACCTTGCGTGTTTTTGAAGCTGCTCTTCCATGTAACTTGTTCTTTGACTAGAATCTGGTGATATCAAGACTTTGAGTCTAGCTTAGTGAAATAATTTGTTTGTTGCAACTGATCTAGCACATTGTCTATCTAGGGCATGGTGTATCTCTTATTGAGCATGATTTTATTCAATGCCCTATAATCTTTACAAATGTGTGAGGTCCCATTGTTCTTTGGCACAATGATGATGGGTGACCCACATGGTGATGTACTCAATGAAATGACACCATGCTCCAACACTTGCTATAACTATTTCTTCACCTCACTTGTTTCTATAGCATACTTCATGTACAACCCAATATTTGGCAATGGGGAGTGTGAAAATAGCTAGATCCCGTGCTCCACTTCTCTCTTAGGATGTATCCCTTTAGGCTTTAGGAACACATCCTTGTATTCATATAACAACTCCCCCAATTGTTGTTTTCTTTTTCTTAGTACACCCCTCTAAGGATGCCTTACCTCTTATTGACTCGTCTATAGACTAATTTTCTCTTGAAAGAAATAAGACATACTTCTTGCTCGAACTAATCAATTTATTGGCTTTGTTGCCACGTATGATTGAAACATTTTACTTTTATTTATGCACGTTGATGATGAACGATATTTCATCCTTGATGAGTTGGTACTAGTTAGCTCTCGTCATGAATATAGCATGAGACATGTACATGTGTGGACTGCAAAACATAACTCCACATACATCAAGGAGAACCACATACAAATCTACCTCATCAATAAAATAAACACTCATAACAAATGTAAGTTTACACTAATTTTTTACCTTAAGCTTTGCATCCTTATGTACCCATCCCAATGGATATGGGTTCGGATGATCACTCCATCCCTAACATCTTGTCTAGATCTGCTGCAATGAGATTTTCCTACAATCCTGAGTCAAACAGAGCATCAATCTTCATCTTGTTGACCTGTATCTTTACATGAAAGAGTTTGGTCATTTCTTTCTCTTCATGTTGTTGAAGGATACCCAGATTCGCCTCCTTTTGAACTAATGTATAGGCAATCTTCTCATCCATGTCTAAGCTTTTTTCAACTTGGTTGTGTGAATTAATGCCAATGATATTCTTCTTCTTATTATCTTTCTTTATGTTCTTTGAGTTTAGCTCTCAATGCCTCTGCTCTTTATCACCATCAACGTTGTAGTGGTTACTAGGATTTTTGCACTCATGTGTTGTGGCTACCATATTTTTATCCTTCCGCCCTTTGTGTTTCTTCTTCCCATCCTTAGAAGTGTCTTGTCTCTCTTTTTTCTTTGATCCACTAGATTGTGCTGTTTTCAGACCTATGTTCTCTAGGTGTTGTACCTATACATAAGTATCATCCACCATTTTTGGCTTGAAGAACATCACTTTTTAATGGAGATTATGGTGCATACCTGTCAAATACTTGAGGAGTACAAATTAGTACTTTGGATAGATACACAACATTATAGCCGTCTTTCTAAATTCTGAGTACTCCTAAAAGCTTTGGCATAGATTTTTCCTGAAATGTGATTGCTGCCAAAGGATGGGAAAGCTTACTCCAAGAGATGAAATGCCTTTCTAACCTGAAATGATTTTTGAGCCATTTGAAAAGTGGGGCACAGACTACGTTGGAACTATTGACGCTCCATCCAAGAAAAAGAAGTATATCATTATGTGCATTAACTATCTCGATAAGTGCACAGAAACTAAGGAAATTAAGGCTAAGCGATGATCTGTTTCCTACAATTCGTATAACTAAGCAATGATCTATTTCCTTGCAAAATCCTCCCTTTTTGAAGAATTACAAATTGATGAAGGTATAGATAAGAAAATAGTTTTACATGATTATAACATTTTATATGAATTGGAAAATATTTGGATCAAAATTCCATTGCCTCAAACTTTAAAGGAAATCCTATTTTTGCAAAAGAAATAAAGGAGTTGTGTATTAAATATCCTAGAAGAAAACGAAAATAATTCTAAACAGTACAATTGATTAAATAGGGGGGTCATGATTAGCCTCATCATTGGGTAACTATATGTACCTTAAGTGAACTCCTAGCTTAGTCAAATAAACTCTTCTCACAATTTATTACATGTTTTGATTATATTTTGTTTAATGACATGAGTTAAAGCGGGGTATTACGCGTAGTGGACTAATATGCATTGAATGTAGGTTTGGAAGAGTAAATCGAGGAATTTTGGCAGATTAAGGTTTGTAACTTGAATGGGACAAGGGAGAGTGCTTGTAGGAGGTAAATCCTCCTCATTTACTCCTCCCTCATCCAAATATTCCTCTCTTAATCTCACCAACTTAGAGTACAAGCAGCCAATTCATGAAGATCAAAAGGCAGCTGAGTAGGTGATAGTCAAAGACTTAGTTGATCTCGAGTTTGGGAGTCGGGCCTCCCTATATTTAAGGAAGTCATTTCGGACTTCAATTTTATAGAAAATAGGCCTAGAGCCTCATTAGGATTCAGTTTTTTGCTGTAAAAACACTGCTTATTTTTTAGCTCCAGACTTGTGGAAGAAATTGCTATGGAATTTTCTGTTTTGTTAATGAGAATGAGATTTTTTATGATTGAGTATTCATTTGACTCAGAGGGATGAAGCTCTTTGGTTAGGGCCCAACCTAGATGGAAAGGCTACTCTTCTTGTATATGTATGCTTAGATTGGTTTCATAGATCCATGATTAAAGTGTCTTTAGAAGTATTTCATTGCAGGAAATGTAGATTTGATTAATTTTTATTACTTTGCTTCCATTTGTGCTCTACTTCAGTAGCATGTTACAAGGGGAAACAAGCATCACAAATATTCTAGTAGGTGTCTTGGCCTCACCTTTTCCTTCTTGGATCATGATTTGAGGAAAGGACCCCTATGCAGCCCCAAAAAGATAGATTTCTATTTTCTCATAACATTTAGGATTTACTGTACTTGAACTAGAATTTGATAGTTTGAAAGTGTAGGAATTAACTACCATCTCTTCCATCTTTAGTATTACAATAGATATCATCAACGATTCCATTTCATTTTGAAATTTTCCTCATGCATGAAGTAGAGAGTTAGCTAATTAAACTTTCTTTTTCTAGCTTATTATAATTCTTCTTGTTTACATGATTTCTTGGAAAATAACAATGTTTCATATAGAGAAAGTGTTTCATAACTAGAGATATATACCATAGCAAGAAACCACCTTCCAACTTCATCCATCCATAATCATTCCTTTCTTTCACAAAGACCTTCACCAATTTCATCATTTTACATAGAAACTCCTCCAAGCATGATGAGCAAAAAAAACCATCTCCTAACCTTGGTTTTGAGTTCTAAGTGACCCTAGGAATTTTCTCACTCCATTCCACCTATCAGCCTCCCTCCATAAGCCTTCAATCACATCTATCACCAATCATTCTCCTCTCTACTATATCGTTTAGAAATAAAGCGAATCATGTAGGTTTTTAGTACATCTAGTAGGTTTTCCTATAGTGGACTCTTTTAAGGCCAAAATTGGGTGAAAATTGTAGGAAGCCACACAAGGGTACCTAAGGGTCTCCCAAAACTCCCAACCATTCTCCAACATCCATAATCCTCCTACCATATCATCAAAAGAGATTAGGGTTCATACTTCCATTGTTAGGATAGTAGCATTTCATACATGTTAGCTTGGCATTCTTGTAAAGCATAGTTTCTCAGCAGTTAGTTATAGAATGGAGTTTTTTTAGCATAGGATTTAAGTCATTTTCCTTATTACAGTAGACAAGATTTCTCTTAGAGTAGATTCCTCTTTCTTTGATTAGTAATCAGGATTCTTCTGAATCCATAGAACTCTTACATGAAAACCCTAACGCTCTCTCGCGAGTTGAATAGTAACAAAAGACAAAACCATCAATTTTACTTGTGTATACAACACTTTCACCTCGAAGTTTGTACAAACCCTAGGTTGATAAAGTAAAGCTTGTAGCACTAGGAGTTGCATCATTCTTGTTGCAATACTCTTTCTCATCAAAAGGCAAGACCAAATTTGATGCCCTAAAACAAGACCCTCCTAAATCTTCTATTGATGATGATTCTAGAAGAAAGTAGAATTATCCTTGCCTCATCTGTGAGGAGGATCATCACACTAAGGATTGTCCAAGATGATGTGATGTTAGTCACTTGCTAAAAGAGACTCTCGCTATCTTAAAATAACCCTTTCCATAACCATCTGTTTTTTGTCTTTGCAAACTCGGTTTGGAGATGTCATCAAGTTATTATAATTGTTCTGCTGATGGTACTTATTGTAGCACGTAGAACCCCTCTTCCACAACATGGGTACTCTATGACCCTAATGACGAGCTGATTTACTTAGGAGGTATCTTCCTTGTTTGAACAACCAATAATATTTTTGAATATAGTGGAGTTATTGAACTCTTGTGAGAAGTAGTTTCTCTTGGAATTAGGGATATAGTTGTCAAGTTGGATCCAGAGCAAGTTGTGTTACAATTAAAAAATCATTACTTAGTGAGAAATCCACAAATATTGCGCATGTATCTATGTGTTACATTGCTAGAAACAAATTTTGATTATATTACACATCAACGTAGTCCACATAATTTAAATACATTAACTGATGCATTGGCAAATTTTGTTCTCGATAGACATTTACGTCATTTGTAAAAATTGAATCATGTTATGAACGCATAAGTAGGAATAAAAAATGCATATATATATCACATCTTCCTTAGTGTTACATGAAAAATGTGAGAAAATAGAGTTTTCTCACACATTTGGCTTCCAAACCCTACAAAATGTGTAAAAGACTAGATAAACTATCAAACTACATGGCGTAGCGGTCGATGCAGTCTCACAGAGACTCCTAGAGTATATCACTACCAATGTAGTGAAACATTGTTGATAGTGGCGTAATCTAGAACCCGTCGAGTGATTGCCTCTAGATTGCACTCCATATTTTCTAAGGGGTGTGCCCCTTCCTCGTAGTCTTCACCCACTATCGGATGGGCACCTCAATGTATTATTGGGAACATGTCTCATGGTCTCTTTGGTCCCACATCTGCACATTTATCATAAGTTGATTCTTATCTTACACTTTTATAAAAATCATAAAACTTGAAAAAATCAAAAAATGAGTTTTTACCTGCGTCGGTCCACTATTCACCTAGTGGTAGAGGCAGATCTCAATCCCCTCTAAAATTTGAGTCGTATTAAGTGTAACCATCTACCACAAGCATTTAGCATTCAAGCCAAGTGAATAATTATGGTGGATAATGCATATGTTGACCTATGCCTCCTCGAAGCATGAGTTGGCTCCATCTTAGGAGCCTCATATCTTGTGGGATAGGATGTGGTACTTCTACCCACTGATACTACAAGAGGAGCACTCACTCCAAGAAGAAGGTGACTAGTATAGAAAAAGACCCGAACTTCTTTAGGTGTCTATGCTTACCGTTGGACATTTGTTGCTTCATGTTCACCAAGGTGCCTCTGCACGAGTGGAAGATGGTTGGGGTCAAACATGTGATATCATATTGAAATTGAGACTTGAAAGCCTCATGCACATCTGATGTTCTAGATACATGTACCATGGTGAACAAAATTATTCTGAGAATGAGGTTGTTGGTGATTGTTTCAATCTTCACCTTTCCTCCATTGGTTATCTCGACACTAGGATAGTATCTCTAGACTAGACTCCTAGTACTCTCACCTCCTTAGCGAGATCCAAAGACTTGAATTTCTCCTCTTCGCCAGGATAATCTGGTCATGAATTAGATGCCAATTTCCTCCCAATTCTTGCCCTAGGATGATGAAGATATCTTGATCTACATCCCAAAGCCTCATTAGATAGGGTAGAAACTCCATATGAGCCTTCAACCATGTGGTGCTGAAGAATAGTGAACAAATTGATATGTTAAGAGTACAAAACAAGAAAGAAGTTGAAAATGTTAGTTTTTCTATTTTCTATCCTAGATGTAGGTATAAACATTCATTATGAGAATGTTCTGTTGACAATATTGATTTTTTTTATATGTGCAGAGATTCATGCTACAGAGGACTTCACTTTAATATTAACACTCATGTTTATTTTCCAAAAGGATGTTGGGATAAGTCAAACAAAACAACCTTGTTATGTTGTTCATAGAAGACCTTAGGAGCCTTGTCAAATAGGTATGGCACAATATCCTAATGGAGAAATTCCTTGTTATGCACAACCACAAAGTGATTGGAGCACAACCCTACTATGGAATACATGGCCATGTGAGCCACAAAACTCATCTTGGTCAAAGGGATGGCAACGTTCTTATGGTATAAACACTGACTACCCTCAATATTTCCAATAATATCCTCAATATCAAGCTCAAAATTATTCTGCACCCAAACCTCTAAAACATGCTCATCCATAATTCCAACATCAATTGACTACAAGTCAACCCCTTCAATTACCATGTACTTAATTTCCTCAATTAAATGAATTACCTTCTTATCTACTGCCTAATCCCAATAATAAAGTGCCTTAACAATTGATTTATAATATGCAAGCCGAAATGTTTCAAGCTTATATAATAGCTCTTCTATATTTAAATGATGTCCAAGTTAGATCTCCTCAATTTCTATATAATGAAATACCCCTTGTTGTCATTCAAGAATATAAAGAGGATAAATCTCGTGAAGAGGAGGAAAATCCTCAACAAGAAATTACTCCTCAGAAGGAATATATTCGTACACAAATAGATGAAAGCAAAATAAAATCAATTCCTAAAATTCATATAGCTAAGCAATGATCTATTTCCTTACAAAATCCCGCCTTTTCGAAGAGATTACAAATTGCCTCAACCTTTAAACGAAATCCCTATTTTTCCAAAAGAAGTAAAGGAGTTATGTATTGAAAATCCCATCAGAAAATGAAAATAATTCTAAAGAATGCAATTGATCAAAAATATTGAAAGCATTGTGATGCAAAAACCAAAAATTGAAAAATAATTAGATCCACTTAATCCAATTGTAGAGGTGCATACCAATGGAAATGAAATTCTAAACACTTTGACTGTATTATGTGCAAATATAAACATTATTTCAAAATAATACAATGGATAAGGTGAAATTAACTAATATTCAATATAATCATACTTTATTGAAATTAGAAGATATAGATGTTCTCAAGTGTAAGGGTGTATTAGAATATGTATAAGTACTCCTATATCCATGGGAGTATCCTATTTATTTTATGATAGTAACACCAAAAAGTAATCTATGATGACATCCGTGATTCTTGGTAGGCCACGGTTAGCTAATATTGATGCATTCATATGTTGCAAGTCTAGTGATATGTTCACTTCAAGTGGAAATATCACTAAAATGTTCATAGCATATGTACAAGTAAGAAAAACAATTGAAATGTAGAATGGGAAATGAATTGAAGGAGATGATGGAAATTATGAAGATATTAAACTAGTTTAAACTATCTCACGAAATTATGAGGAAGATTAGTTAGTGAATTTAGTGAATAATCATTATTTTTCATCATATTGTGAACAAAATTATTGTGTCCATATATTAGAGAAAAAATTTCAAGAAGAATTCAATATTGAATACTTTTCGTCTTCACAATCTAAAATGTTATTAAACTCAATGGAAAGGTTTGGCAGTTCTCTTATACAAATTTATCCACTTAAAACATTCGACATTGACAATAACTTCGAGGAATTTTGAAAGAAATAGTTAATAAATATTCTACAAAAACATTCCTCTATATTTGCATGGGAATATATTGACATGAAAGGAATTAATTCAAATAGATGTATGTGTAAAATTTACATACAAGAGAGTGTCAAACTTGTAGGACAACCTCAAGTAATGCTGAACCATAATATGAGGGAGATTGTTAAAGATGAGTTACAAAAATTTCTCAATGTGAATTTTATTTACCTAATTTGAGATATCCAATGGGTTTCACGATTACTTAGTGTGCCTAAGAAAACTTAAAAGTGGAGAGTTTTTCTTAAAAGTGGAGAGTATGCATAGATTATGGATAATTAAATAAAGTAACTCTAAAGATCATTTCTCATTACCATTTAATGATAAGTATTAAATTAGAAGGGAAGAAGTATTTCTCTTTTCTTGATGGACTCAACACATAAAATCACATTCAACTTGCATAAGAAGACGAATATAAGATAAGTTTTACTTGTCCATAGGGTATATATGCTTACATGGAATGCCCTTTTCTTTTGCATAATTCCCCTATTACACTTCATAGAGCAATATTAGGTATCTTTTCTTGTTTGATCGATGATTTTGTAGAAGCTTATATGGATGATTTTACTCTTTATCGGAATAATTTTGTAGGGGATATGGAGAATTTGGAAAATTCCCTTATTATATGTAAGGAAGTTAATATTTCATTATGTCATTAAAGAATCATTCTGATTTTTAGCAAAGGAATTGTTCGGGTGTTAGAATCAATGTAGATTCATTAAAGGTTGAGGTTATCTATAAAATTTCAATAGCAACATGTTAAAGAGATGTTAGAAATTTACTTAGATTAATGAGTTAATATAGAAGTTTTATAAAAAACTTCACAAATATTGTTTCACCACTTTTGAAATTACTCACTAAAGATTGTGACTTTCATTGGAATTATATTTGTTAAAAAGCTTTTGAATTGTTGAAACATAAATTTTGAGACACCAATTTCAAGAGGGAAAAATTGGTCCCATCCACTTGATATTTATAATAATGCTTCAAATACAACCATAGGTGTTGTATTGGGACAAAAATACTTTACTCATTATTCTATATACTATTTTAAAATATGAAAGCTCTATGAAAGAACATCAAAGTCCTATGCAAAAAGTTTAACGTACTTTGCAGAAAACTAAATAGAAGTAAATTTACTTTTCAAAAATCTAAATATAATAGAATGTACTTTACATTGATTTGAATGTAATTTTCAAATAACTAAATGTGCTTCTGAGAAAATTGAATGCTCAATGTTACAATTACATAAAATGTGGATTTCTTCTTCAAAACGTTTGAGATCAATGATTATATATAGAACATAAAGTTAAGGATCATATGTAGAGAACCAAGAACAAATATGACACAATTATATTTTCTTCCAATGACCGCGAAAAACCCCTAAGGGGGAAAACGTGAACAATTATTCTTCTATTATGTTTCTTCAATTTTTGAGTAGAGTAGACAGAGAATAAGAATGCATAAAGTCACCAATGTCTCATCTAGTTGATGTTTAAGTGGACATGCCTTTTACTTGAATATCTTCTCCTTCTCTTACATATCATGTGGTTCACACATTCTCTTCCTCCTCCATCACTGTAGTCCACACTAAAAGATCTTTCCTATTCACAATGAACATGCTACTCTCAATTCTCACTTTTTTCTTTATTAAATAATGAGAAGGAGAGGAGTTACAAAATGTATTTATTCCTTTACCCAATAATAGGAAAATCAAATTCCCTGAGGGAGGAGTTACTTGAGGAGAAGTGGAACTCATCCAACAATAGAGAGAAAGGTGTTGGAAATAAATACTTAGAGGGGGGGTGAATCAGTATTATCAAATTCTTTTCAATATATCTTCTTTATTTATACTTTGAATTATTCTTTGTATGTTAGTATCATAAAATAATCAGCATGAACAAGAAAAACAGATAGTCGCACCAAAGAACACCATATATAAGGTGCAAACCCAATGTGGGTGAAAACCACCTGCTGCAATATGTCTCTATCTTCTTTCAATTATAAACTCCTTTTACAATGATCTTGTACTCGTACAGTCCTTTAAGAGTACGCAGGCTGCAACCTGCAAAGAGCTACAACTCTCTCTCGTTTTCCAGTTTCTCCTGGAAGGGAGATACAACCCCCTTTGCTCTTTTAAGGACCATGTTTCATTAATTTTCAGACTGGATCCTTGAACATCAAATAATCATCGAGTACATGAAAATCACCCAATCTACTTGTACAATAAACCAATGAATTACCCACTCTTCTGAATGCTGTAAATGGAAAAGAATACCAGAAATCTAACCCCAGAACTCTGCTATAATAGATAAAAGACAATCAACAATTGTTTCAAAAGAAGACTGCAACTTCACCAACAGGGGCCTGCGTATGTCCGCAGCTCTTCTGAGACAGAACTGCGCAGATCCGCGCTGGTTGTTCTTCTGCTCTGTGAATTTTTCTTCAGATCCGCACCTTCACTTCTGACTTACTGCGTAGACCCGCACTGTGCATCCATGTAATCATCATCTTCAAATGCCATCAAAAGTTTATAGTCATTACCTCATTCATCTTCATCACTATTTGATAGACCGTCACTATCTTCATGAGTGTAGTAGCTCTTCTTATTTGCATTCTATTTCTTGTTCCATCTAATAGGTTCCTTTCCTTTGTCGATCTTATCCTTATGAGGACATTTTGCAGCATAGTGACCTACTCTTCTACAAGCAAAGCATTTGAAGGGAAACTTACCTCTGAACCGTCTACTACCTCGTTGAAGATTTCTGACAAAATTTGGTTCTTCTTCTTCGCCTGATTCATAGTACTCTCCTTTGCCTGAAGCCTTGAAGGAAGCTTCTCTCCTATGAGATGGACCTCCTTTCCTCATTTCATAAGCAGTTAGAATTACATGCAGTTGTGACATTTTAAGATGTTGGACATTTTCCTTTTCTTCTATAGTAGAAACTTTAGATACAAACCTAGGTGACAAAGATCTTAGAACTTTTTCAACCACAACAACTTCTTTTATTTCTTCACCCATATTTTTCATACAATTAACAATCTCATCTACATGGAGAAAATAGTTAGCGAGACTTTCATCATTATACATATTGATATTTTCATACTGAATCCTGAGGGTTTGAAGTTTTGCACGTTTTACCTGATCATCACCTTCATAGCTCAGAACAATCTTGTCCCATATTTCTTCTGCGGATTTATACTGCATAACCTTCACAAATTCTGATTGAGATAGGTATCCTAGAAGAGCATTGACTGCCTTTGCATTTGTTTCATATTTCTTTTTCTCTGCTCGATCTGTAGGAGTAGCTGATGGAAAAGTATATCCTGTTTCTATGATGTCCCAAACTTTTGTACACAAAGATTGAAGATACGCAGTAACTCTTACCTTCCAATATACCAAGTTTGTCCCATCAAAAATAGGTGGCCTCATCGATGCTTCCCTCTCATAGTTTCTCATGATGATGGATCTTCCTTCAAGCGATCAAACTCCTTCACAAGGACCTGCTCTGATACCAATTGTTGGAAATAATACTGAGAGGGGGGGTGAATCAGTATTATCAAATTCTTTTCAATATATCCTTCCTAATTTATACTTTGAATTATTCTTGTATGTTAGTACCATAAAAAATCAGCAGAACAAGAAAACAGATAGTCACACCAAAGAACACCAGATATAAGGTGGAAACCTAATGTGGGTGAAAACCACCTACTGCAATATGTCTCTATCTTCTTTCAATTAGAAACTCCTTTTACAATGATCTTGTACTGGTGCAGTCGTTTACGAGTATGCAGGTTGTAACCTGCAGAGAGCTACAACTCTCTCTCGTTTTTGAGTTTCTCCTGGAAGGGAGCTACAACCCCCTTTGCTCTTTTAAGGACCATGTTTCATTAATTTTCAAACTAGATCCATGAACATCAAATAATCATCAAGTACATGAGAATCACCCAATCTCCTTGTACAATAAACCAATGAATTACCCACTCTTCGGAATGCTGTAAATAGAAAAGAATACCAAAAATCTAACCCAAGAACTCTGTCGTAATAGATAAAAGACAATCAACAATTGTTTCAAAATAAGACCACAACTTCACTAACAGGGGCCTGCGTATGTCCACAGCTCTTCTGAGACAGAACTACGTAGATTTGCACTGGTTGTTCTTCTGCTCTGCGAACTTTTCTTCAGATCCGCACCTTCACTTCTGACTTACTGCATAGACCCGCACTGTGCCTTCTTCAAGCCTGCGTGCCTCACACTTCGCACTTGATTGTGTTGCGTACGCCCTGCACTGTTCCTTCTCTTGTACTGCGTACCCCGCAGTGCGATTTTTCTGCGCTGCATACCCACACACTTCGCCTTTCACTACGTTGTGTACCCACTCACTACACCTTCGGATCGCGTGCGGACTTCTGATTAGGGCCGTATTTTTTAGTACACAATTGTGCCACAATTAGTCAGATCCACAGATCTGATCATGCGCCCGAGAGATCATGACATGCCTATAGATTCACACTAAGTTAAGTTATCTCCTTAAGTTACATCCAGCTTTTAAATTCAATCACCCAAAATTTTAGATATTTAAGATATTCAAATGAAAGATGCCAAAAACCAAGTGATCTCCTTCCCTATTTATAGACAAGCCCTTAATCACACCATGGGACAAAATCATCAATGAAAAATACAAGGGATCGAAACCGGGGCTAAAATAGATCCTATACCACGGGACAAAACCATAGCATCAGAAAAAGGCGGGCTAAATACCACGAGCCAAACATAAGAAACCCCACGTGAGCGCACTTCATTGCCTTGAAGTATGTGCACTGGGGTCTGCACCTTTTGAAAGGATAACCTGCGGGCATGACCGCACCTCCTGCATGGTGAACTTGCGGGTCCACACCTTTTGAGCCATTCACCTGCGAGCCTCTTAATTTCCATCATTTTCAGAGCCTGAACAGACCATTGCCACTTGAGTGAGTTTCCTTCAAGTGCCACACCTGTATCATATAGCCATACCAGAATCATAATGCCAACAATCTCCCCCTTTAGACTTGATGGAAACCTCAAGATCCTCAACTTCATTCTCCCCCTTTCACATCAAGCACAAACGGTTATGCTCCCCTTAAGAACATGCTCCCCCTGACTATAAACCAGATCTGCAAAGAAGAATCATAATCCACCAAACACCATAAACGACCATGAAGGAGATAGAGACATATTGCAACCATGTTTAGATCAACATCCATGTTCTCCTTCTGTGCTACCATAATGCCAACAATGCATTATATGCTCCCCCTAAATGTGTACCATTTGATCTTCGACCAATCCGCAAACCAACACATGTACGCATATACCCTGATGAACCTTGTGTACAACCAACACTCAAAAGAGATTCAACAACAAGATGATGCATCAACAACCCCCAAATTTTGCCTGAGGTATTCAAAGGTTTCCCTGGGCAGTGGTTTGGTGAGTATATCAACAACTTGTTCCTTAGAAGGAACATACTCCAACTTGACCTTTTGTTCAAGCATTTGTTCCGAGAGAAAATGATACTTGATCGGTATGTGCTCTGTCTTTGAATGCATGACTGGGTTCTTTGAAATGTTGATTGCACTTGTATTATCACATAAGATGGAGATAGGTGGTGTACAAGTGATTTGAAAATCCTGCAAGGTCTGCATCATCCAAAGGAGTTGAGTGCAGCAAGATGCAGCAAAAACATATTCCACTTCAGCTGTAGATAAGGCAATCGAACTCTGTTTCTTGCTGAACCAAGATACTAATCTAGAACCCATAAAGAATGCACCAC
>APFE031453782.1:0-10611 GCA_000404065.3 Pinus taeda
AAAAAAAAAAAAAAAAATTATGACAACCTTTACTACCTAAACCTTACCCAACTCACCACACAACGACCATATTCTAAATATGAACATATACATAAGCTTGACATTGGTAATATAAACACACATATATATACGTAATGCATCGAATTAAAGCATTAATCGTGCTGCAATGATTCACATGTATTATGCCAACACCTAAGGGCTCATTGATGACTCTTAACATGGTTTGAGGTCAACGGAATCATGGCGATCCATTCAACCTTTCCGACTGGGTTCCGGTGCCAGATGTTGTCGGAGTACTAAATGTCTTCCACCTACATTGGCCAGGTGACCACCACCGTGCAGAGGCCATGTGAAGCCTTGGGGAGGTCGTCGAACTTGCGCGCCAAAACATTGAACCAAGGAACGGTGAGGATCTGCTGCAAGGATCCAAGGGTTGGTATTGGCCTAGGGTTTATCGGTCCCATTTATACCGCCGAGTCACTTGATACAGGTTCATTTGCATTTGGGAGAAGGGCCGAACCCTCGCTCCATTCCGCCACTCCACCCTGCAACACTTGCCCCGTCTCGACAGCTATCTCAGGTAACCACAACGATAACCCGCTGTTACATTGAACTCTGTCAGCTGTCATTTGTTGAATATCACACAGTGCATTACTTGTCAGGTTATCTTGCCTATGTTTTATGGTGTTCCTGGTTACTCTAGATGTGTTTCTCATGTGCAGGTTACAGGTTCTCATCCCTCCTTCCACCACAGAGAAGAATGTTGCAGCCGAGGCTTGTCCAGGTATTATCTACACATGAACAGTTCAGTGCATAGGTTAATATGTTAGGCGGTTGTATCTGGAAGCTTTCGTGTATTTCCTTTCGGCCTGAGGGGTTCCTCATGGCATTCCTTATGTATTGATTCAGGGCTTTTCCTCTGCTGCCAAACCCTGGCTAGGGTACGAGGTCGGCTTCCCCATGCCGATACCTACGTCCTTCTCTGGTTACAGTTTAGTATTGTGATTTATTTGGCACATTGTATGTTTAAATCAATGGTTTCACGTTTCCTTGCCGAAACCGGAACAGTTCGACCCAGGACGGAATGCTCATCTCTTCTGAGTCCTCTTATTTCCAGAATGTTTACTGTGATTAATTTTGTGTTTAAGCGAGACCGTGAGTCTATTTTTTCCGGCTCTCTGCTCTTTGACAATTAAACTGTTATAATACCCGTAAGGATTATTTCACTTCAATGCTGATGTATGATTTTCCTTGTTTTCCTAGGGATTGCAATATACAGGTCCTCATTATCTGGTTAGTTAATCTACGGCTTGTTTTCCGCCTTACATGGGTGTTTGATTTCAAATGATACATGCTCATTTTGTTTACAGTTATATATATATTTCCTCGGTTTGACAGGGCCGAGTCATACCCCTTTCGAGGGTTTCATTTCCAACATCCCTTTGCTAACTTGCAACGGTGTGACTGTATGTGGCGATTCAGCGGCCGTTTCCATGACAGTTTTATAATACCATATTTGATATTATTTGTTATGTTCTGTAATGAGGCCGTGATGGTTTACCTATTCGTGTTTATACATATGCAAATCGAGGCCAACCCGAGGTACAGGCCCGACGGTTCCACCTGAACCCGCCTCACTTATTCTGTCTTGTGTTGCTTGTTTCGATATACTCTTACGTCTGTTCCAGCGATACGATTAATTTGTGCATTGTTCTGGTGTTTCATATGGTCATTACATTGTAAATGGGTACAGAAACCCTCTCGCTGTTTCTGGGTGATTGAACAGTTAAACTATATGGAAACCCTCTCACGGTTATATGTCTTTAAATGATTGTTTGCATAGAAACCCTCTCACGGTTTATTTAATCATTTTAACATTGTTTATTTAGAAACCCTTGCACAGGTGTATGGCTTTGTATTAATAATCTGTGTAAAAACCCTCTCACGGGTTAACAGGGTCCTGTATGGCCACCACACACTCACGTACTCTTGGTATATGAATATAATTTTTCTGAGTTATTATATCGTTGCTATGCTTGACTTTACACGCAGAATGAGCACTAGTTTTCTATATAACTATATGCATCGCTTATATACAGTTATCATGCAATGTTCTTTCCACAGTTATCTAGCATCATTTTATTACAAGTATCATGCATTGAACTCTACACAGTTTTCCATGCATAGAATGTACCAGGTATTCCCTATTGGGTTGACTAGTCAGTTCCTAGGCACATTTAGACACTGGTTAGGATATTATGGATAAGCTGTATCGTCTAGTTAACAACAGAACTTAGGCACAGCCATACCTTCATTTCACATATCCAACACATTAATACAGCAGTCCAGTTCAGGTGAAAAACACATACCTGTTTCAATAGGCACCAGCATTATAGCTCCAGAAGTTCACCTGCAATCTACAAGCTTGCTCTTATCCACCCAACCATGAGATCCATTGATACATTGAATTCTCCCCCCGAGCTATCTTGCAGGCCTGCAGCCCTCAACAAGACACTTGCACAGTTGTGCTAGGGTTATCTGGTCCTCACCAGACTTAACCCTGTCTTTCTTTTCTTTTTCTTTTCTTTCAATTTTCTCTCCCTCTCTGTCTCCAACAGACCAGGGATTTTCTCTCCCAGGACCTTTTCCTGGCTGAGGGGTTAGTTTTCTTTTCAATTTTTATAACTGTTTCTTTTTCAAATCCTCCCTTAGGAGACTGCCATCATTTCTCTAGAATATATTCCATTTCATAAATAAACAATATCTTTTAACAAAAAGTAATATTAGCAGTTCACACTAATTTCTTACCATGGTAACTTTCAAAATTACAAGTTTTTACGAGGTCATTACATCTTCCCCCCTTGGGATTGGACATCGTCCCGATGTCTATTCCCTTTAAATAAATCTGGGTACACTTTTCTCATAAGCTCCTCGTCTTCCCACGTAGCCTCCTCAGGTCCATAGTGCTGCCACAACACTTTAATTTGGGTAATAACCCGTTTCCGCAACCGCACTTCTCTCCGGTCGAGAATGCTCTGTGGTTCGACCAGAACCTCGCCTTCCTGTTCGACCTGCAGCCAATCAAAATCCTTAATCAGTTTCCACTGAGTATATTCACATGTTCAAACAACGAGGTTAATTCTTACCCGAACATCTTGCCATTGGATCACATGTTTGGGATCGTATACATATTTCTTTAGAACAGAGACGTGAAACACGTTGTGAATTCTAATATGGCTTAGCAAGGCGAGTTGGTAAGCCACCGGCCCCACTCTAGCCAAGATCTGAAAAGGACCAAAGTAGCGAGGAGCCAGCTTGGCGCATCCGCTCCATTGCAAGGTGCTCTTTCTGGCTTGGATCCTCACAAACACATGGTCACCAACCTGATATTCCTTAAACCTTCTTCTCCTGTTTGCAAAACTTTTCTGCCGGTCCTGGGTAGCCTTCAAATTGGCACGCACCTTTTTCACCATGTCTTCCATCTCTGTAAGCATTTCCGGACCCAAACTCAACTTATCCTCAGGCCCACCCCAACTTGAGGGTGTGCAGCATTTCCGCCCATATAGAACCTCAAAGGGGCTCAACTGTGTCGAGGTATGATATCCATTGTTATATGCGAATTCAACCAAATGCAAATACTCTTCCCATTGATTCGGTTTCATCATCACATACGCTCTCAACATATCTTCCAACACTTGATTTACTCGCTCGGTTTGACCATCGGTCTGTGGGTGGTAGGCTGTGCTAAAATTCAGCTGGGTTCCCAACTCAGCGAACAACGTCCTCCAAAAGGTGGATGTGAACTTTACATCTCGGTCTAAAATGATTACCTTCGGCAATCCGTGCAGTCTGAACACATTCTGCATAAAAAGGTGAGCAATTTGCATAGCTTTATAAGTGGACTGCACGGGTATGAAGTGTGCCGCTTTACTCAACTTATCTACCACTACCATGATAGAATCATGGTTTTTCCTTGTTCGAGGCAACCCAGTTATAAAATCCATGGAAATGGTTTCCCATTTCCATTCCGGAATAGGCAAGGGTTGTAACAGCCCGGCCGGATGCTGATGTTCTGCCTTAATCTACTGGCACTCTAAGCACTTTGCCAAGTACTCAGCTACTTGCTTCTTCATTCTAGGCCAGAAGTATTCCTTCCTTAATGCAGTGACCATTTTTTGGTACCCTGGATGGCCAGTGTAGTGGCTGGTATGGAACTCGTCCAAAATCAGGTTCTTAAGGTCAACAGAATCATGTACATATAATTTTTATTAAAGTACAGCATGCCAGCATTGTCCAATGTATAACCTTGCTGCAACCTTTCCTTAACTGATTGATGTACCTGCTGTTTTAACTGTTGATATTCAGCATCCTGGTTTGCTGCTGACTTAATCTGCTCAAACAGAGAGTTCCGCCACTTGCTAACTGATAGTTCACACAAACATTGCACCTTTCGGCTTAATGCATCAGCCACCCGATTCTCTTTGCCTTTTAAGTGCTTAATCTCGAAATTGAAACCACTTAGGAAATCTGCCCAACGTCCTTGTCTAGCATTCAAGGTAGGTTGACTGAGGTAATTGGTCAAACTGTGGTGATCTGTTAACAACAGAAATTTCCTCCCCAAGAGGTAATGTCGCCACATTTTCAGAGCATGGATCACTGCTGCTAGCTCTAGATCATAGGCAGAGTATTTCTGCTCATGCTCCTTTAGTTTCCTTGATTCATACACAATTACTTTACCTTCTTGCATTAATACTCCTCCCACCCCCTCTTTACTTGCATCAGTGCATACCACGTAATCCTTATTAGGATCTGCTAGACTCAAGATGGGTGCAGTAGTGAGTAAATGCTTCAACCGATCAAAGCTCTGCTGACATTCCGCTGTCCACTTAAACACTTTCCCCTTTTTCTGCAAGGAAGTAATAGGGTAGGCTATCCTTGAGAAACTTTCTACAAATCTTCGATAATAGCCAGCTAATCCCATAAAGGATCTGATATCAGCTACATATTTGGATATGGGCCATTCCATAATAGTCCTTATCTTCTCTGGATCTACTGCTATTCCTTCTTTAGTAATCACATGGCCCAAATATTGGATTTCCTCCTTGAAAAAGTCACACTTACTAAATTTGGCATACAGCTGATGTTCCCGAAGAGTTTGCAGCACCATTCGGAGATGTTCTTTGTGTTCCTCATGGGAACGAGAATATATCAGAATGTCATCTATAAATATCAGCACGAATTTGTCCAAAAACCTGTGAAACACGCTGTTCATTAAACACATAAAGGTGGCGGGTGCGTTGGTCAAGCCAAAGGGCAGCACCACAAACTCGTAATGCCCGTAACGTGTTCTGAAAGCAGTTTTGGCAATGTCTTCTTCTTTAATTCGAATCTAATGATAACCAGATCGTAAATGAATCTTAGAGAATACCTTTGCTCCCTTCACTTGATCGAAGAGTTCATCAATCCAAGGCAGGGGGTACTTGTTCTTGATCGTAAGCTTATTCAGCTGACGATAGTCTATACACATACGGAGAGTCCCATCTTTCTTTTTAACAAATAGTACCGGAGCTCCCCACGGTGACACGCTGGGGCGGATATAATTCTTATCCAGCAACTCTTGTAGTTGCATTTTCAATTCCGTCAACTCGGGTACACTCATCCGGTACGGTGCCCATGACACCGGGGCTGCCCCTGGTATTAACTCTATGGTAAAATCAATGTCTCTTTTTGGAGGAAATCCCGGTACCTCTTTAGGGAAAACATCCACAAATTCCTGCACTACCGGAATGCTGTCTAATGCAGATACTTTGCCTTTCTGGTCTGCATAACCAACTTGAATAGCGTAAATCTGACACTTCTTCCTGAGACATTTAGCTAGCTGGGAGGCAGTGATGGGCCGGATTTGTACAGGGTGTTTAATTCCCTGTAATTCTTACTGTTGTCCCGAGTCATCCTTGTAATAAATGGTTTTGGTCTTGCAGTTTACCAACGACCAATGCTTTTCCAGCCAATCCATACCAATCAGAATGTCATAGGACCCCAATGGAAGCACATTCAGGTCTGCTGTAATTGGCTGTCCAGCTATGCTGAAAGAACAATTATTTATTTTGGCTAGGACCCTTTTTTTAGCTCCTGTAGCTAGCTGTACCAGCCATGGGTTCCTGAACTTTTCAGAAGATAGCTTACACTGTTCTACTACTTTTGGGTTAACATAGCTTAAAGTAGCTCCAGGGTCAATAAGAACAGCTATAGAAAGATTAGAAATTTTACCTTCAAACTCCACCATGCTTGGCTGGTATTCCGCTTGACGGTCTTCCAAAGCTGCGTTAATTCTTGGCATGCTGCGTGCCACCTCTCCAATAGTTGATGCTTCCTGGATCTAAGATATTTGATCCACTCCTTTACGCTGAGGGAAATTCTTCACGTAGTGCAGGCCTCCACAACCCCAACACTGGACTGGAGGTCTGGTCATCCCCTCAAGGTCTGACCTGGCAGGGGGCTCACTGATTCTGCTCTCACTTGGCTTAGTTCGAAAGGTACTCTTTGCAATATTTCTGCCAATCTGTCCTTTACTAGCACCCTTGCTGCTGTTACCACAACTTCCTTTGTTGTTACCAGCAACTCTGCTGCTTTTCCGGTCATTCCACCTTTTATTTGAGATGTCTCCTTTCTATTTGTTTTGCTGGTAACAGATTCTTGCCTTCCGAATCGCCTCGTCCATGGTCCGGGGGTTATCAAACTCAATGTGTTCTCTTATATAGGCTGGTAAGCTGCTCACAAATCTCTGCACTTTGGCCTTCTCCTCCTTGATATATGGCACATAGCGAAGCAGGGAGGTGAAGCGGTTAATGAACTCGTCCATGGACTGCTGTCCTAGTCATAAATCATGGAATTCCCGAGCCTTCTCGTCATAGAAACGCTCAGTTAGATATCTCTCCTTGAAGTACTTTTGAAACTTTTCCCAGGTTATGTTCTGCTCACTTACTCCTTTTACAATTTTGATTTCTTCCCACCACAGGGTTGCTTTGCCCTGTAGCTGGAAGATGGCTAGCCGCGCCTTCAGATTCTGATCATACTCATATAGCTGGAAGTATTTGTTAATGTTAATTAACCAAGCCTCTGCCGCTTCTTCCTGCTCTCCATCAAACTGTGGAGGCTTAATTTTCCGGAATTCTCCTTGTAATTCCATTTTCTGCCTCTTTGAAGTCTGCTGTTCTACTACATTGTCGGAGTGGTCTTCCTTCTCCTCTGAGAGTTCAGGTGCGTAATTCCATTCTTCAGTTGCTCTTTGCTGTTCTGCACTGGGATTGGCGAATGGCGGATTCTGTCTGTCCGACAAACTCTTCAATATTCTTTCCTACTCCACTGTCAATCGCGCGTTATCTTCTCGTAGACGCGCCATTTCAGCCTTCAGTTCTTGAACAGTTTGCAGTATTTCCAGATTGGTACTGCGTGTCTCTGCACCAAGCTATATCCACAGTTCTGGATTTTCCCGAGGAATGCCGTCAACTCCCAGTATCTCCTCCATCTTTATGATTGACTGTTAGTGAGTTGTTGTTTTCTGTTATTTATTTCCCTAATTAATAAACAGAACACAGTTAGCACCTTTTAATTCTTCCTCATACATGTACTATATAATGCAGCTGGATCTTACTGCTCCATAGGCCATAGTTCTGAAACCTCTGCTCTGATACCACATTGTCACACTCCACGGTAATACACCATAAAAAAATAAATAAATAAATAAATAAATAAATAAATAAATTATGACAACCTTTACTACCTAAACCTTACCCAACCCACCACACAACGACCATATTCTAAATATGAACATATACATAAGCTTGACATTGGTAATATAAACACATATATATATACGTAATGCATCGGATTAAAGCATTAACCGTGCTGCAATGATTCACATGTATTATGCCAACACCTAACTTACGGTTCAGGGCTCATTGATGACTCTTAACATGGTTTGAGGTCAACGGAATCATGGCGATCCATTCAACCTTTCCGACTGGGTTTCGGTGCCAGATGTGGTCGGAGTACTAAATGTCTTCCAGCTACCTTGGCCAGGTGGCCACCGCCGTGCAGAGGCCATGTGAAGCCTTGGGGAGGTCGCCGGACTTGCGCGCCAAAACATTGAACAAAGGAACGGTGAGGATCTGCTGCAAGGATCCAAGGGCTGGTATTGGCCTAGGGTTTATCGGTCCCATTTATACCGCCGAGTCACTTGATACAGGTTCATTTGCATTTGGGAGAAGGGCCGAACCCTCGCTCCATTCCGCCACTCCACCCTGCAACACTTGCCCCGTCTCGGCAGCTATCTCAGGTAACCACAACGATAACCCGCCGTTACATTGAACTCTGTCAGCTGTCATTTGTTGAATATCACACAGTGCATTACTTGTCAGGTTATCTTGCCTATGTTTTATGGCGTTCCTGGTTACTCTAGATGTGTTTCTCATGTGCAGGTTACAGGTTCTCATCCCTCCTTCCACCACAGAGAAGAATGTTACAGCGGAGGCTTGTCCAGGTATTATCTACACATGAACAGTTCAGTGCATAGGCTAATATGTTAGGCAGTTGTATCTGGAAGCTTTCGTGTATTTCCTTTCGGCCTGAGGGGTTCCTCATGGCATTCCTTATGTATTGATTCAGGGCTTTTCCTCTGCTGCTAAACCCTGGCTAGGGTACGAGGTCGGCTTCCCCATGCCGATACCTACGTCCTTCTCTGGTTACAGTTTAGTATTGTGATTTATTTGGCACATTGTATGTTTAAATCAATGGTTTCACGGTTTCCTTGCCGAAACCGGAACAGTTCGACTCAGGACGGAACGCTCATCTCTTCTGAGTCCTCTTATTTCCAGAATGTTTACTATGATTAATTTTGTGTTTAAGCGAGACCGTGAGTCTATTTTTTTTCCGGCTCTCTGCTCTTTGACAATTAAACTGTTATAATACCCGTAAGGGTTATTTCACTTCAATGCTGATGTATGATTTTCCTTGTTTTCCTGGGGAATGCAATATACAGGTCCTCATTATCTAGTTAGTTAATCTACGGCTTGTTTTCCGCCTTACATGGGTGTTTGATTTCAAATGATACATACTCGTCTTGTTTACAGTTATATATATATTTCCTCGGTTTGACAGGGCCAAGTCATAACCCTTTCGAGGGTTTCGTTTCCAACATCCCTTTGCTAACTTGCAAGGGTGTGACTGTATGTGGCGGTTCAACGACCGTTTCCATGACAGTTTTATAATACCATATTTGATATTATTTGTTATGTTCTGTAATGAGGCCGTGATGGTTTACCTATTCGTGTTTATACATATGCAAATCGAGGCCAACCCGGGGTACAGCCCCGACAGTTCCACCTGAACCCACCTCACTTATTCTGTCTTGTGTTGCTTGTTTCGATATACTCCTACGTCTGTTCCAGCGATACGATTAATTTGTGCATTGTTCTGGTGTTTCATATGGTCATTACATTGTAAATGGGTACAGAAACCCTCTCGCAGTTTCTGGGTGATTGAACGGTTAAACTATATGGAAACCCTCTCACGGTTATATGTCTTTAAATGATTGTTTGCATAGAAACCCTCTCACGGTTTATTTAATCATTTTAACATTGTTTATTTAGAAACCCTTCCACGGGTGTATGGCATTGTATTAATGATCTGTGTAAAAACCCTCTCACGGGTTAACAGGGTCCTGTACGGCCACCACACACTCACGTACTCTTGGTATATGAATATAATCTTTCTGAGTTATTATATCGTTGCTATGCTTGACTTTACACACAGAATGAGCACTAGTTTTCTATATAACTATATGCATCGCTTATATACAGTTATCATGCAATGTTCTTTCCACAGTTATCTAGCATCATTTTATTACAGGTATCATGCATTGAAATCTACACAGTTTTCCATGCATAGAATGTACCAGATATTCCCTATTGGGTTGACTAGTCAGTTCCTAGGCACATTTAGACACTGGTTAGGATATTATGGATAAGCTGTATCGTCTAGTTAACAACAGAACTCAGGTACAGCCATACCTTCATTTCACATATCCAGCACATTAATACAGCAGTCCAATTCAGGTGAAAAACACATACCTGTTTCAATAGGCACCAGCGTTATAGCTCCAGAAGTTCACCTACAATCTACAAGCTTGCTCTTATCCACCCAACCATGAGATCCATTGATACATTGGATTCTCCCCCCGAGCTGTCTTGTAGGCCTGCAGCCCTCAACAAGACACTTGCACAGTTGTGCTAGGGTTATCTGGTCCTCACCAGACTTAACCCTGTCTTTCTTTTCTTTTTCTTTTCTTTCAATTTTCTCTCCCTCTTTGTCCCCAACAGACCAGGGATTTTCCCTCCCAGGACCTTTTCCTGGCTGAGGGGTTAGTTTTCTTTTCAGTTTTTATAACTGTTTCTTTTTCAAATCCTCCCTTAGGAGACTGCCAGCATTTCTCTAGAATATATTCCATTTCATAAATAAACAATATCTTTTAACAAAAAGTAATATTAGCAGTTCACACTAATTTCTTACCATGGTAACTTTCAAAATTACAAGTTTTTACGAGGTCATTAT
>APFE031453791.1:8275-28946 GCA_000404065.3 Pinus taeda
AGAGAGGGAGCGAGTGTTGGGTGGGATGGAGAGAGGTAGGGGGAGATGAACGCAGAGAGAGAGGGATAGAAAGAGGGAGGGAAGAGCGAGAGGGAGAGGAAGAGAGAGGGAGAGAGGGAGAGGGTGTGAGGTGGGCAGGGAGGAGGCAGGGAGAGGAAGAGAGTGAATGAGTGGTGGGAAGGGACATAACGAGTGTTGGGGGGATGGAGAGAGGGAGGGAGGAGGATAGCGGGGGAGATGGAGGGAGGGAGGATGTGAGGGAGATGGAGAGGGAGATAAGAATATAGAGAGGGGGACAAAGGGAGAGAGAGGTGGTAGAAGGTGGGGAAGGAGGAGGGACAAAGTGGAAGGGAGGGAGTGAGTGGTGGGGGGCAATGGATAGAGAGAGAGGGATAGAAAGAGGAAGGGTAGAGGGAGAGGGAGAAGAAGAGGGAGAGAGGGATGAAGAGAGAGAGGGTTAGAGAGAGGGGGTGAGGTGGGGGTGGAGGAGGGAGGGAGAGGAAGAGAGTGAGTGAGTGGTGGGAAGGCAGGGAGTGAGTAAGTGATGGGAAGGGAGGGAATGAGTGAGTGAGTGGTGGGAAGGGAGGCACCGAGTGAATGGTGGAGAAGAGGGGAGATGGAGGTAGAGAGGATGTGGGAGAGATGGAAAGGGAGATAAGGATAGAGAGAGAAAGAGAGGTTGGGGGAGGAAGAGGGAGGGACAGGAAGAGAGGGAGTGATGAGCAGGGGAGGCGGGTGAGGTGGGGGGGATAGGAATAGAGGGAAGGAGGGAGGAAGGGATGGGAAGAGAGGGGGATATGGAGGGAGGGTGGGATGGTGGGAGGTACATGGGCGATGAGAGAGAGGGGAGGAAGGGAGAGAGAGGAGAGGTCAGTGGGAGGGAGGTAGGGAAAGATAGGAGAGGGAGAGAAATATAGAGGGAGGGGTAGAGGAGGAGGGGGAGAAAGGAAGAGAGGGAGTGAGTACTGATGGAGGTGGAGGGATTGGGACAAGAAGGGAGTGAGCGGGGGGATAGAGAGGAAAAGAGAGAGGGAGAGAGGGAGAGAGAGAGGGGGTGAGGTGGGGGAGGAGGAGGGAGGGAGAGGAAGAGACTGAGTGAGTGGTGGGAAGGGAGTGAGTGATTGATGGGGGAGATGGAAGGAGGGAGGAAGGGAGGGGAAGAGAGGGGGAGATTGAGGGAGGAAGGGAAAGGGAGAGAAGAGGGAGGCTAGCGAGTGGGGGGTAGGTTGTGGGACAGAGAGAGAAGGGTGGGGAGGTGGGGAAGGAGGAGGCACAAAGAGGAAGAGAGGAAGAGAAGGGGAGAGGGAGGTGGATAGGGGGGTATATGGAGGGAGGGATGATGTGGGGGATAACAGGGGAGAGAGGGGTGGAGATGGAGAGAGAGGGTTTTATGGATTCCCTTTCTAATCAAACCTCAGAAGCTTCTTATGGATACAACCTCATTTGCACCGAGCTTCCCATCAAGCGTGAGGAAGGATTGAAACTTGTTGCTTGCAACATTGATTGCTAAGTAAGATTGTTCCAACAATTCAACAATTGGATCATAAAATTCATGATGGTTGTTTGGAAAGCCTCACGATATTTGAAATGATGGATTTTCAATTTGACAAATAGGATCAAGATTGGAATCTCGTTAGGAAAAAAAAATATGACCATTCTCAATAGGCATGCTAAGACAATGACGTCCTACCATAACCATCAGCGCAAGTTGAAGTGCCTCACCTGCTTGACAAAAACCTGACGAGAAATATGCTAAACAATGAAGATTAGAGAGCACGAAGCAACTACCATCGAATGTGTTGTTGGAAAAATGATAAGTTGAGTGAAAGTCACCGAAGATATAGGAATGATCAGATGAGCTGGTTGAAACATCAGTTTCCTAGTTTGAAATGAACAAAGAAAATTCATTTGAGAAATCTTGTTAATGCTCTGAATAATGGAAGCAAGTTCCCTGTGAGCTAGATAAGGTAGACATATTTGTAGTGCATGGTTCATCAGAAGGCTGAGGAGCTGATCATGAAGAGGGAAATTCAATAAGCATGATTGTGGGTAAAGACGGTCTTTGAGATGATCAAATTCACAATCCCATGATTTCATGAGAAACAAACATTCCCAAACCATGTTTCATGTAATATAGGTGCATGAATATGGACGTGCTATAACATATCCATGGATTTGGTCATAAAATTTTAAAAGTTTGAAAGATCACACATGGAATACCAAACATTTTTTTACACAGGGATCAAAACTAAATGAAAAATGCAGATAGATGGATCGTGCATGAGAAACTAGATCTGGTTTAGTTTGGGGGGCTTACCAGAATCGTGAGGTCCTAACATAACCATCAATGGAACTTGAAGTACCTTCACTCCTTGGTACATCTCGAAACTTTCCATAATTGCATAATCATGTTTTGAAGCTTGAACAAGATCATACATGGCTTGAGGATGGTTATTGTTGCTGATTTCAAAAGTTCTCTAAGGATGGTAGCCATCTCTATCACAAGTTGCACTAGATTTTTCATCTTTAGCAAGCTAACTTGAAGAGTTATCTTCATGCAAGAGAATAAGTGATGGGGAATGGGAAGTATTCTCTTTGATTAGAGTGTTTTCAATTTCATCGTGGATAACGTCACTACCTTGTGTGAATTGAGGAGATAACTCATCAGATGAAGAAAAAAGAGACCATGGATTATCTCTGACACATGTGGATGCCTCGTGGATGGTAGGACACACGGGCAAGTGAGGTGAAGGGGAAGTATCGGCATGAATATCTTCTTTGAGTGGAGCACATTCTAGAACTGAGTTAGAGTCTTCATGAGAAAACGGATGATCACATGATGTGTTTGGGTATTTGTCACAACATATGGAAACATGGGAGTGATGACTCCCCAATACTAGGGGTTGATTTGAAGAAATAATTGTACATGCTATTCAACTGAGATTTGCAGATTGACAATCGTTCAAGGATGGAAGCTCATCATTTTCATGTGCAAAATTTTGAAATAGAGAAGGAAGATTGATAGTGTCCTCACCTTTCTACTCCTCTGACGGTGTAATGTGACTGCCTTGCACCTGATCACAATTTGAGCCAATAACTTGAGAATTAAGAGAACACGAAAATTGGCTGGTGAAGTGGATTGATCATGCGAGTAATGCTACAAGGAGTCATTGCTTGTAGGTGATGGAGGATGGAAGAGGTGAAGATCAGAGTCAAGACTTGAGTTATGAATGGTGACATCCTCTTGAAAAATGCATGAGTGATTCTTCATTGTTGGCTTCCTGATCCATTTTGGAACTTCCTCCATAGAAGCGAGAGACATATGAGAAGATGGGTTGCAGACATGCTGCCCAGAATTCTCAGCTTTGCAACCGTCGCAAGGGGGCACCCACCTTGGGATCGGAAAAGGAGGAGGAAAAGGAACAAATGGGGTGTTGGGCTCCTCCTCTATAATCTAAGGTGCCTCATGATCCACAAGAGTTGGGGAGGAAGGGAAACTAGGAGGTTCACCATATTGAGAACTATGAACAAAGAATTTAAACTCTTCTCTGAAGAAGTCAAAGCTCACAAGCCACTCAAGAATTTCAAGGCAAAGGTGAAGGAAGTGATCAACAAAGTCCTCAACTGATTCATCAAGATCCATACTTAAATGACATTTTTTTCACGGAAATCTCGGTGCCTACACTAATCAAATATTTTAATCATCATTTCTGCAAGATGACCAAATGAAACAATAGGGGCAAAGGGTAATATATAACACCAACATTGAGCACGGACTTCGAATGTGAGGGTGAGTAATATAGTCTAGACATTCTTGTACTCTTTCTTGTGGAGTAGGCAAAAGTTTATAACTTGGCGCACATGCACACGAAAACATGGTTCACCCCCACCAGTGAAAATTGACTTGGACATGTCATGGATAACTTCCATGGGGATGGTACATCCAAAATTTCTAGAAAGACATCCCAGGAGTATGATGTCAGGAAGAGCCATTTTTAATTAAGAGATTGAAACCAGACTCTCACACCCTCTCCCTGTCTCCCAATCAATCCCCCACCTCTCCTTCCCTTCCACACTTTATCTATGTCCTTCCATCTGTGTCTCTCTTCCCATATTTCTCTCTATCTTTTGTTCTCTACCTCTCTTTCTCTAACCCACTGTCTTTCTCTATCCTACCTGTCACTATGTCTATCTCCTCATTTCCCTATCGCTCTCCCTCTACCCCCAATCTTAGGAAATTTTTCTTCCCATCCTCTTCCTCCCTCTCTTTCTCCCACCATCACTCCATATATATCCTGCTCTCTGTTTTTGTATGTGTGTGTTTGTGTACCACCCCCACTCTTCCCATATCCATGTATATCTTCACCTTTCCCTCACTCTCTTGCTCCCCTCATTCCCCTCCCCAACCTTGTCGCTTTCTTTCTCCCACCCTATATCTCTACCTCTCTCCCCCGTTTCTCTCACACTCTCTTCCTCTCTCCTGCTCATCCCTCTCTCTCTAGTTTTATGTATCCTTCTCTCTCTCTCTCCCACTCACCTTCTCTCACCTTATTTCACTCTCCATATCTCTCCTGCTTAATCTCCATTGTTCTCAATCTCCTACTTTCTATCTATATATCTACCCCCCTCTATCTCTCTACCTCTCTATCTCTCTCTCCACACCTCTCCCTTTCCCATTGTAACCTCTCATTGTCTCTCCATTTATCCCCATTTCCCTCTCTCTTTCTCGCGCTTCTTCTATCTCCCCCTCTCTCCCTATCTCTTTCTATCATTATCAATCTCGCTACATCTCTCTCTCCCTCAATATTCCTCTCTCCCCCTCATTCTCTATCCCTCTCAATACCTCTCCCTCACTCTAGTATTCTCTCTACTACTCTTTTTTTATGTAACTCTTCGTCTCTCTTTCCCAAAAAATATATCCCTCACACTCTCCCCATATCCATACCTCTCTTCCAAAGACTCTGCCATCTCCCTCCCTCTTCCTCCCAACTTTTCTATCTGCCTATCTGTTTCCCTCTCTACCACGCTCACTCTTTCTCTCCCTCTCGCTTACATCTCTCTCTCTCTCTCTCTCTCTCTCTCTCTTAGTTACCATCTTTGTCCCTCTATCTTTATCCACCCCCTATATCTTCCACTCTCTCGCTTTTCCTCTCTCTCTATCTTCCTCTCCCTACCCCTTTATCTATGTCTGTATCTTTCTTCATTTATCTCACTCTCTCTCCCTCCCCCCCTCTGAATCCCTCTCCCACTCCCTCAGATTCCCCTCTCCATACTACTCTCTTTGATACTCTCTCCCCCACCGCCCCCACATACTCTCTCTTTCCCACACATGCAAACCCTTCGTGTCTCCCTTTCCCTCTCCCTCTCCCCTATCCACTCTCTCCGGCACTCCCTCCTTGTCTTACTCCTTCCCTAACTCCCTCTCTCTCTCTCTAGTCTCCCACTCCCTCTCACCCACTTTATGCATCCATCCCTCTATTCTTATTCCTCTCTCACACTCTCTCTCTACCCTCTCATTGCCTCACCTCCACGTATTCCTTCACTCCCTCTTTCTCTCCCCTTATCCTAGTCTGATTTCGTGACACCCTCTCTCTCTCTCTCCCTCTCCCCCTACCTCTCCTTCTCTCCCCAACCTTCTTCCTACATCGATCCTTTCTTCTTCCTCTCTCACTCTTTCCCTATGCTCCCACTATGCTCACCCACATTTCCCCTCCTCCCTATCCCTCCCCCAGACCTAGTCTCACTTGATCATACCCTCCCTCTTTCTCTCTACCCTCCCACTTCGTTTCACCCACTTGTCCCCTCCATCAGTCTATCTCCTCCCATTGTAGTCTCGCTTGTAAAGACCTTCACCAACACACACAATCTCTCAATCCTTCCGCTTCTACCTTGTCACTACCTCTTGGCCTCCCCTCCCCTCCTATCTCTAGCCCACCATCTCACTATTTGTCACTCCCTCTTGGTCTCCGTTATTCATGCCCACCTTCTCCCAACTCATACTTTCTCTCTCTCTTTCATACATGCACTCATTATTTATATATTTAAAAAAATAATGCATAACAATATATAAATACAAATTTCAAAAAATACAATCATATAAATACAAATAAATATTAAAAAAAAAATACTTATAGTATCATACATTCATTCCGTGTTAATATTAAAAACATAAAATGCAAACACCTAAATGAATCTATATATATATATAAAAGACACATACAAATAAAAATAAAATTAATAAAAATATTCAATTATAATTATATGTATGTTAAAACAATTAAAATTGCTAATTTAGGAACTTGAACCAACAGATAGACTCGTCGACACAATAACATTGCACCACAAGATCATTAACCAACACATCACAAGATCACCACAATACCACAGAGAGGGTCTATCTCCACGGAGGGGAGAGGGTCTATCTCCACGGAGGGATTAAGCCAGAAGTCTGAAAACGGCCTTTTTAAAGGATTCAAGGAAAGTCTGAAAGCGGCGTGATAGCTTTTGTTTTGAAAGGCAATTGAGAAAAGGTTTCAATAATGTTAATTTAAGTTCTTTTCTAACCGTTTGGATCAACTTCAACAGCTTTTTTAATAGCAATTTAAAAAAAAAGAAATTTCTATAATGCCAATTTAAGTTATTTTCTAGCTGTTTGAATCAAGCGTTCTTTATCCGCCCATCCTTCCACTTATTGTTATGATTCGGTAAGAGCACTCATTGTTATGATTACGATGTCGAGACTTGACTTAATATTCGGTTGCCTTCCGGTGCCCGAACATGGTAATCATAGTGGGCGCATGGTATAAATAGAAATTGCAATATATTAAAATCTATATTTTAGGATCAACGAAATATCAATACGTTATAAGACCTAATTGTAAAGAATGATATATATATAGAAATATTCTCTTTCCTTCGAGTGCAGGAACAGGTGATCTTTGTGGGCCCATGGCTTTTTTAATTATGAATTTTGATAATTCTAAAATATTTTTAAATAATTATGAAGTAATCATTTTTTAATTATTAATTAAAATATTTATTAAATTATATGACTTTACATTTATTACTGAAAATGATTCTTATCTCTATAAATGTTAATGAAAAGATCTTTAATTTTGAGTTAATAATTTTTCTATTAAGCAAAAAATATAGTTATAATTAATTGTCTCAATTTTAGCTAGGATTGTATGCCAGAGGGATTGAAATTTTGAATTGAGACATTAAACTTTCTGCACTGAAAATCTTAAATTTATATATTAAACTTTCTGCGTATTTAATGCACTTTAAAAAAAAGCAATTATGAATCAGCTTTACTAAATCTCACCATGGACTGTTCAACTCTTTGCTTTGCTTTTTTAACGGTCAGCTTGTTGCTTTTATCGTGAGCCTTAAGGAAACCGATTAATCTTTAGATTTTTAAAATTCAACGGTTGGATATGTTCCTTATCGTTAAAAGCCCATAGAAGAATTAGAGCGATGGGATTTTTACCATTCCGGGTTCAAAGCGGTTTTCCTCTGTCTTCAAAGCTAACAGCAGATGTAGAGTTGCTTACAGTCCGCAATATTTCCCCGCCGATATGTGATGATATCTTAAGGATTCCAATCACCGCTAGCAATCAGGGAAAACACCATCACACTCAATTATTCTAAGAGGAAAAACAATCTGTGATTTTATGAGAGAAAAGATGGTAGAACTGTTGGTAAGGAACGACGATGACGATGAGGATGGAGATGCAAACGCCTCCGTTTCTTTTTCAGAGTATCGCAGTAGAGGTAAGGATTTCTTTGGATTCGAATCATCTTAACATAACTAAGTCATTCCTTTTCTCGGTCCTTGTTTTCAAGACTTGCTAAAAACTATATTTCTGCAACTATGGATAGTATTTACGGATATTGTTAGTGTTCTACGACAATTTTGTTCACATTTTAAATTCTGAAAACTTTGTTTTAAAGTCCTGTTTATAATTTTTTTTTTGCAACCTTGAATAGCATTTATGATTAGTTTTAGTATTGCATGATACTTTTCTTCATACATTTAGAATTCTGAGAACTTAGTTCCCAGGATTTGCTCGATTACAATTAGTCCTAACCCATCACTAGCCAATTAACTCACAAATAACTAGTCAAGTTGAATGATTATTAATTTGGAAAACCCAATTAGTTGAAACAGATTCCAATAGATTAGAACCACATCTGAACAACGAAGGTACTGAAGATAAAGACCAACCTGAAATCGCTGCTGTTTTTATAATCTTGTCATTCGGCCACCTTGACCTGATTTGGTACGATCACAACAGGTACAGGCACAGACAAACTATTTCTAGTTCCATTTGAGACAGCTACAGACAGATTACTCTATTATTATTTTGCAAGAATTAAAATCTTGTTGGGCATGAGAAAGAATTAATTTCTCTGTGAAAATGAACCTCCTGTGGATACTCATGCTCATCCGTCAATAGATCTTTTGTTGCTCCCCATGCTCTTGTGTCAATGGTTCTTTCACGTTTGTGGACGCACAGGATTCTCACTTAATACTTTCTTGCGTCTGGGGTTGTCCATGTTCTCAAAGCCCTTGTTAGTTTTCATTTATATTTTCAAAATTTATCTGACATTTTTGTTTTAAAACTCGTGGTTTACACTCGGAATTTCTTTACTAAAGTTGAAAACAGAGTTTGGATTGAAAAACGTGAAAATGTAGATTTTGGTTCCTTTTATAGTTTGAATTCTTGAAAAAGTTATGGGACATTTTTATATAATATAAAACATGAAACCGTGCATATTTTCCTTTCTTCCAAATTGGATTATAAGCGCATGTTTAGCTTTGACGAGCTTTATCCGACATCAATTCTTTAAAACATACTTTAGGCTCAAGCAACTCCATTAACGAGTTTAATTGAATCTATTATAGAGGGCATACAAACTTGGTTCGTCGATTCCCTTGTTGTGCTTATCTTTTAAATATCAGATTTCGAAAAGAGGCACAGCACATTCTATAGACATAAAAAAACTGGTTTAGCATTGGACAGACATTGGGTAGAGTTTACATTAAATCCTTAATCATAGAGTTCCAATGTAATTTGAATTTAGCATTGAGTAGAGTTTACATGATATCCTTAATCATAGAATTTCGATGTAATTTGAATTTAGCATTGGGAAGCCACAATCATATTTCCTCTTGTTCCCCATTGAAATTCTGAAATCCAAATAAGTAAAGATCAGTGTCTGAGTACACCTGTGCATCTATTAGATATCGTGAATATGTACGGATGGGTTTAAGTTTGGCATCTTAATTAATTTTTTTATTATGAAGGCAAAGCTTTTATCATCTTTATGGGAACTTCAAAGACATTAATACTGAAAGCCCTTCAAAGACATTAATATTATGGGAACTTCAAAGACATTAATACTGAAAGCCCTTCAAAGACATTAATATTATGGGAACTTGAAAGACATTAATATTATGAAGGCAAAGCTTTTATCGTCTTTATGGGAACTTCAAAGACATTAACGATTGTGAATTTAGATAAGTATTTTTGTTTCAAAATAAAGATAAGTATTATTATTGTTTCAAAATAAAGATAAGTATTTTTTAGGACGGAGAATTTCTTTGGTATGGATTTTCCTTTCCTCAATTATTATAACCTGATTTCTCATAAAATTGCAATTTTAATTTTAATTTAATATTTTGATTTATTAATAAATAATTCTGCTCCAACGTTTTAGTTGTTAATAAAGGTCTTTCTAAATTTTGAATTTTAATCTTTTAATATACAAATAATTATAATTATAAATGTCTAAAAAATATTATTTTGATTTTTGAAAATTATTTATATTATTTTTACCATTTGTATGTGCATTATTTTAGAATATACATATAAATAAACATGCCATATATTATTTTAGGTATTTTCATTTTATGTTTTTATTATTTACATATAATGAATACATGATAGTGTAAGTATAAAGATATTTGATATCGGTTTTCTCTTAGTATTTAGTTGTTGTTTATATGATTGTATTTTTTGAAAAAAATATTTATATGTTTTATTGCATTATCTTTAGTGTTGTGATTAATTTTTTTTTATAATTTTTAAATATGCAAATAATGAGTGCATGAATGCAAAAGAGAGGAAGAGTATGAGTGGGAGATAGAGGGCATGAATCAAGGAGACCAAAAGGGAGCTAGAGAGGTGGGGAGGTGTGGACGAGACATCTGAGGGACCAAGAGTGTGAGAGTAGGGTAGAAATAGGAGGGGAGGGGAAGAGGGAGTGGTGAGGGAGAGGGGGATGGAGGGAGAGATAAACCGAGGGATAGTATACAAGAGTGAGTCATGAGATGGAGGGTGTGACCAAGTGAGACTATAATGAGGGGGGGAGAGAGGGAAGGAGAGGAAAAGAGGGAGAGATGTAATTTTACAGTAGAGAGTGAGTGTGAGAGAGGAAGAATGGATGGATGGAGGCAAAAAGTGGCAGAAATAGAGTGCAAGAGAGAGAGAGAGAGAGAGAGAGTCAAGGAAGTGGAGAGAGAGGGGGGAGAGAGAGAACATGGGGGGAAGAGAGATAGAGAGGAATTGGAAGGGATAGAAGTGGAAGGGGGAGAGAGATGGAGAGATATATCAAGGGTAGAGATGCGACTAATGATGGCAGAGAGAGGGGGTGGAGAGAGAGGAGAGTGGGGAGAGAGTGTAGTGGGGAGAGAGGGGAGTGGGGAGAGAGAGAGGGAGTCAAGGAAGGCGAGCGAGAGAGAGAGAGAGAGATAAAGAGGGAAAAAGAGAGAGACAAAGAGAGAGAGGGGGGGAAGGAGAGGGAGAGGGATAAAAGTAATGGAAGGCGAGAGAGAGAAAGGGAGGGAGAGAGAGGGAGAGGGATATTGAGGGTAGAGCGAGGGCTAGTGATGGGAGAGAGAAAAGGGGGGAGAGAGAGAACGGGGGAGAGGGGTAGAGGGAGATCACAAGAGAGTGAGTGAGTCAAGTAAGGTGAGTGACAAGGAGAGAGAGAGAGAGAGATAATGGAAGTGGGGAGAGAGAGAGAGAGAGGGAGGGAATGTGAGATAGATAGAGGGAGGGAGAGGGAGTGGGAGGGAGAGAGAGGGGGCTCGAGAGAGGGAGGGAGAGAGAGAGGGTGGGTGAGGGGCCATGTTGGGATGATGGAAGAGAGGGACAGAGAAGGTGGCATAGAGAGAGAGAAATAAATAGTGGTGCGATAGGGATGTGGTGATAGATGGAGTGGGATGAGAGAGGGAGTGAGGGAAAGAGAGAGGGAGAGAGAGATGGAGTGATAAGAGAGGGGTGAGTAAGAGAGGGAGGGAGAGAGAGAGAAAGGAGAGAGAGAGCGCGAGGCAAGGTAGTCCAAAGAGAGGGAATGATCAGAGAGAGAGAGGGGTAGAGTGAGAGAGAGTGTGGGGGAGAGGGGATTGGTGGGAGAGAGAGGGAGTCAAGGAAGGCAAGTGAAAAGGATAGAGAGAGAGGTGGGGAGAGAGAGGGAGTGAAGGAAGGTGAGAGAAAAGGAGAGACAAAGAGAGAGAGAGAGAGGTGGGGAGAGAGAGATAGAGAGGGCATAATGGAGAGAGATATAGAGAGAGAGTGAAAGAGAGAGGGCAAGAGGGAGAGGGAGAGAGAGAAAGATAATGGAAGGCGAGAGAGAGAAACGAAGGCAGAGAGAGGGAGAAGGATCTTGAGGGTAGAGAGAGGGCTCATTATGGGAAAGAGAGAAAGGGGGAGAGTGAGGTAGAGGGAGAGGGAGTGTTGGGGAGAGGGGGGTCACAAGAGAGTGAGTGAGTCAAGGAAGGTGAGTGACAAGGAGAGAGAGAGAGAGAGAGAGAGAGAGAGAGAGATTGAGGGTAGAAGAGACAGAGAGAGAGAGAGGAAAAAAAGAGAGAGGGAGAGGGAGAGAGATAATGGAAGGGGGGAGAGAGAGGGAGCGAGAGCATGAGAGAGGGAGGGAGGGTGAGGGAGTGGGAGGGAGAGAGAGGGGGATGGAGAGAGGGATGTAGAAAGAGAGAGAGAGCGAGGGCGTCATGGGGCATGTTTGGATGATAGAAGAGAGCGAGAGAGAGAGGGATAGAGAAGGTGGCAAAGAGAGAGAGAAATAAGTAGTAGTGGGATAGGGATGTGGAGATAGATGGAGTGGGGTGAGAGAGGGATTGAAGGACAGAGAGGGAGAGAGATGGAGTGATGGGAGAGGGGTGAGTGAAAGAGGGAGGGAGGGAAAGAGAGAGAAAGGAGGGAGAGAGCAAGGAAAGGCAGGCCAAAGAGAGGGAATGATGGGAGGGAGAGAGGGGGAGCAGAGAGGGCTAGAGGGAGAGAGAGTGTTGGGGAGAGGGGGTTTGGGAGAGAGAGAGGGAGTAAAGGAAGGCTATCGACAAGGAGAGAGAGATAGAGAGGGTATAAATGAATAATATTGGGATAGGGATGTGGAGATAGATGGAGTGGGGTGAGAGAGGGAGTGAGGGAGAGAGAGAGGGAGTGATGGGAGAGGGGTGAGTGAGAGAGGGAGGGAGGGAGAGAGAGGGAGGAAAGGTAGGCCAAAATGAGGGAATGATGGTAGAGCAAGAGAGGGGAGGGAGTGGGGTATAGGGAGACAGAGTGTGGGGGAGAGGGCGTTGGGGAGAGTGAGAGGGAGTAAAGGGTAGTGAACGACAAGGAGAGAGGGAGGTGGGGAGAGAGAGAGATAGGGTAGAATTGAGAGAGAGATAGGAAAATAGATAGGGGTGGAGGAAGAGGGACAAAGAGGGAGAGGGAGAGGGAGAGGGAGAGAGAGAGAGAGTGGAGAGGGAAAGGGAGAGGGAGAGGGAGAGAAATAATGGAAGGGGGGAGAGAGAAAGGAGGGAGAGGGATAGAGAGAAGATGGAGAGAGAGAGGGAGAGAGAGATAGAGAGAGAGAAGGGACGTGGATGGGCTTGTTGGGATGATAGTTGAGAGGGAGAGAGAGGGAGAGAGAAGGTGGTAGAGAGATAGAGAGAAATATATGTTAGTGGGATAGGGATGTGGACATAGATGGAGTTAGGTGAGAGAGGGATTTAGGGAGAGATAGAGTGGAAGGGAGGGAGGGAGAGAAGGAGGGATGGAGAGAGAGTGGAAGGAGGGAGGGAGGGATAGAAGGAGAGAGATAGTGATAGAGAAGGGAAGGTAGGCCAGAGAGATGGAGGGAAGGTAGGGGGAGAGAGAGAGGGAAGGGGAAAGGGAGAATGATATAGGGGAGAGAAGGGTAGGGAGAGATAGAGGGGGAAGGGGAGGAGTGGGAGGACTATTAATGGGAGGGGTGGGAGGACTATTAATAGGAGGGAGGAGAGAAAAGGGGGATCAAAGAGAGAGTTGGGAGGTGGAGCGAGGGAGAGGGAGGTAGAGGGAGGTACAAAGGGGGAGTGAGAGAGATATAGAGAGAGATCAGAGAGTGATAGTCGGGGGAGGAAGTGAGATAGGGCGATGAGATATAGGAATATGAAGGGGGAGCGAGGGATGAAGATAGAGAGAGTAGGAGGGTGAGAGAGGGATAGATTGGTGGAGACGGGAAGAGATGGAGAGGGATAACCAGAGTGAAGGTGAGAAAAAGAGAGAATGGGGTGACAAAGGGGAGACTAAGAGAGAAAACGTGTGAGAGGGAGATAGAGAAAGAGAGAAAGGGAGTGGGGGAAGAGAGAGAGTAGGCGGAGGAAGGGGAGGGAGAGAGATATAGATGGAGTGGTAGGGTGGGAGGAAACAAGGGAGGGAAACATTGCAACATTTCTCTCATGGAGAGGCTAGAAAATACAATGGGATTTCTCCCATGTGGATGGGAGAGTTTATATGGAACTAAGTGAGATAATGTGATGTGATGAGAACAACAACCAAAGAGAGAGAGGTAGAGAGAGGTAGAAAGGGGGAGAGAGAGAGATCAGAGAGTGACAATTTGGAGAGGGAGTGAGATAAGGGGGGATGAGATAGCGGAATACGAAGGGGGAGGGAGGGATGGAGAGAGAGAGGAGGAGGGTGAGATAGGGAGAGAGTGGTGGAGAGTGGAAAGGATAGAGCGGGATAACTTATCCTTTTGGTTCATGGATAATTTTAGGGGCTAATATTCGTCTAGTGCACTAATTTTCCATGATTTTTTCACAAAAAAGATTCACCAATTTCCAATTTTTATAAAACATGATTCACCCAAATTTTAGAAAATAAAATTATTTTACCTTAAAAATTGCCAACATTACATAGAGTTTATATATAAAATCATTATAAATTTGAATAATTTTACAAATATATCAATAAACATTTTATAGTTTTCATATTATGGATGATTGAGGTTCGCTATTGTTTTTAAACTTCAAGAAAATTTCCCTTGTTTTGGTTCCTAAACTTTCAACATTATTCGATGTTGTCTTTCTCAACCACTATCCTCAAACTCCTTGTTATAAGACTGCTTGTGACATTGGGAATTGATTTTGTTGTGGCTTTTTGTTGCATACTCTTTTCATTTTTTTCTCTCTTGTTTTCTCTTTTATTGGTTTAGTTCTTTTGAAGTGAGGTTTAGGATTTCAACAATTATTGGTGATGGAACCTTATCTTACTTCCCAAGAGTCTCTTCAATTTCCTACAAATGGGCCCACATCACTCATCAACATTCCCCCCTTCTATCCTTCCTTCCAAAACTCTTGCTTTATTTTTACTTATGAGGTTGCATATCACATATTTGTTTCTCCTTAACTTTTATCACTAGGTAGACTACCTTAAGGAATTTTATAGGAGAAAGGTCATTGGATACATGACCGCAGAGGAATTCTAGCCAAGTTACTCTCCCTATTGCGATGCAATCCCTCTTCTTAAGGATTTCTTTTTGTATGATTGGGGCTCAACTAGATGTAATGAAGGAATCTTATATTTTCAATCTCATTTATCAGAGGAAGCCAAATCAAGATGGCGTGTGTGCAAACAAACATTAAGAGAAGGAGTCAATAACTTACCAAAGAGTGAATGGGAATGGAATCAAATTACTGGTTTCTGAACTTAGTACATTCAAGGACAAATGACCTATAAATTTCCAAGGATATTCCATTGGAAAAATTTGTAACTCTGTATTAATAAATATTAAAACTTTTATTTTGAATGTTGATTTCCTTTATATCTCATATTCTTTAATTATTGGCTCTATGCTTAATGTATTAAATAGTTGAAATGCAAAAAAAAGTAAAGAACAAATACACATACACCACCCACAAATAAGCATAATATTTATTGTTGGAATGTGTGTGGGTTAAAACCTTCTCTCACTTACCCAACGTGTTAATATATAAAACACAAAAAAATAAGCACTACTTATGGAGTTACGTGAGACCTATGGGAATGTAAGGCTAATACATAATATTATCCCCCTACGAGGCTACTTTCTCACTACCACTCCTATGTACTTCGGTTAAATATGGAACAAATATAACGATCTAGAATGTATCCCCTTGTAGTAGCATGGTATTTAATGCTTCCCAATACTCATCTAAGTGTTCATTTTTTAATTCGTCAACCCTCAATTAGAGTTGCAATTTTGAATCTTCTAGGAAGCTCACATGTGGGTCCTTCTAGAATCTTCTTGAAAGTTCACATATGGCTATCCCCATAGCTCTTAGCATCGGGGGCCAGTGTGATGTCCTCTTATACCATGGTGGTCAACACTGTAAGATAACTTGCAAGGTACATAAGTTTTTTATGCAAACTCTAATTGACATTATTCCTTAACAATTGGAAAGGTATCTAAAGTGGAGATCACCTTTATAGGGCCATGGCCAAAGGAACAAATTTTCCAACTAGACCTTGCCATCAAAATGCCCCTGCAAGCTTATTCCTTCAATTTTTTTCACTTGAAAAGCATCTAGAGAAATGACCAATAATATAATTATCCAAGGCAAATTAAATCATGAACATAAAAGAATTTAAATTCATTTAATTATATCATATTTATAGGGAATTTATTGTTCATGTTGTTGAGAAAAAAACTAACCAACAAGAAACTATCTTACACAAACTACACATAATGGATCATAATTACTCCATCGAATTCCATCCTATTGGATTAGGATTTAGATGAAACAAGTTATAAACATTTTTGTCCCAAGAACTAGCATGGA
Organism: Pinus taeda; assembly: GCA_000404065.3. NCBI lineage: Eukaryota > Viridiplantae > Streptophyta > Pinopsida > Pinales > Pinaceae > Pinus > Pinus taeda. Next base: position 24,366 of record APFE031453791.1, read on the forward strand.
AATCTAAAATATATCTTGTTACCTTACTTGGTTTACGAAGAGGGGAGCCTTAATTTCCTCCTAAATCATTAATTTTAAGCTTGATTGGTTGATATTAGTCAATTATGGTATTGACATGATCGTACTGCCTATTTTTACAATATATTAATATTATCACTGTTATTTAGTTAAATTGTGGACTCTAGAACTTCAACATCAAGGGAAATACTCCCGATCATTTAAATTACAACTATGTTTAGGTATCTGATGTATAAGAGTAATCTTTACAACATTGAATCCAAGAGGCTCCCAAAAATTGCTTCTAACTTTAGTCAAAGCCCTCACCTTCACCTTAAGCACGGATGGCATAAGGATGTTGAGTCTTGGCTCAACCATTGGGGGATTAAGGAGCAAATCATCATGGGAAGCAAGGATAGTGTGAAAGATATGATTACCTCCAATTTTAAGTAGAAGCAGTGGGTTGATAAGGAGCTAGAGGGTGGAAGTAACCGAAGATATTGTAAGGAGGTGATAATCCCCACCTTTGATAACCAAAATTATATCTATGTGTTGATTAACACTAAGAAAAAATTAAACATTACTAGGATAAGAACTAATTGTCATGACTTTTGAAGTGAAATCAGGGGGTGGTCTACTGCCAAGATTGCCTGGGACGATAGAATCTATCATATTTACGATACTAATAAGATGGAAGATGAAAAGCACTTCCTTTTAGATGGCCCAAGTCTTACTCACATCCACTCTCAATTCCCTAACATCTGCCACAGTTCCAATCTTGTTGACTTATTAATCCAACCCAAATATAATGATCTTGGAGCCCTTCTTTCCCTTTTTTCTTAATCATAGAATCGATATTTTGAAAAATCACAATTAAATTATTTTTCTTTTCTTGAAGTCCAATAGACCACATTAATCTTAGCGAACATTATTCTTCTTCATCATCATAAAAAAAAAAAATTATTATTTTTGAATTTCAAATAATAACAATTTTAATATGAAACAAACAAAATTTAAATGAATTTATTATAACTTAAATAAACAAAATTAGACATTTAAATTTCATCTATGTTTTTAATTTTATTTTGAAGTAATTCTATATTATACTAATTAAATAAAAGTCAATAGTAAAGCACATCTCATCTTCTCAATTTTCTACTATTAAATTAAAACAAACGACACTTACAAACATCCATAATGTGGTTTCTATGAATTGCAAAATTATGCACCACAATATACACCTAAACAATTAAATTGTTGTTCGAATCAAACACTAAATATTAAATCCAAAAAATTTACCGTCTTTTTGGGGATTGCAATTTATGTGGAGAGTACCCTGAACTGATTAATAATCTGGTTTAAGTATATTATTTTGAATTTGCTTTAAATAAAATATTGACGTAATGGTGCTTTCTTAATTTTTTCTTGTTGACATAAATCTAATTGAATAAAATGGATAAGGTTGAAATTGAATAAAAGAGATAAGGTTTGAAGCACGTACCCCATGCCGAGAGTGCGACATCATTGCATTTCTCGATTTTGAATAGCTTGGTATTATTCTGGGTGGAACTGTATGGTACAACATGAGTACTCAAGCCCTCCCCTCTAAGCGATTGGATCCTCTCTTGATGCCATTACACACTACCAGATTTTACAGTTTTAAGTTGAAACAATCGGTTGGAAAATATTTTTGTAACGTCATGAATATTTACGTCAGGCTGTCAGAGTTATCTAGTGCGGTTCATCATCAAGAAAATATGCAAAATCAGATTATAGCATTAGATTAAATAAAGATAGCGATATAGATATTTTTTGACCATCAGAATATAACAGTTAGTTTTGATTAAATATTATTGAAATATTAAAATATTATTTCATAATATTTAGTCAAAATTAGTTGTTATATTCTAATGGTCAAAAAGATAATTTTTCTATTTCTATTTAATATGATGTTATCATCTCATTCTCCATTTTATCCTGATGATATACCACACTAGAAGGTTTACGAAATCTAAAACATAAAATTTTAATCTATTTATACATTTTATATATCCCCTTTAGTGATTTAAATTTTTACCAGCAACAAGACTATCCATAAAGAAAATAAGAATATTTAATAGATAGAAAAAATTGGGTCACCATTACTTCCATAGAATTAATTTATTCTATGAAGATTGAAAAGTAATCATCCATAAAGAATAAATGTCTCTCAAATATTTTATCCCTTGAGAATAGTGTTCTTTAGAGTTCATGTATATTTATTTTCTTTTGTGATAGGCATTGGTTATCAATGTCTTCAATAACCCAACATACCATATTGTATATATTTATATTGTTTTTTTCTCTTTCTTGGTTTTGTAGTTTTTAAGTAAATGTTATTCCAAATTTAAGAAACCTAATTTATTTTATATATTCCATCTTACGTTTTTTCTATGCATCTTTTAGTATTAGGAATTTATTGATTATTTATTGATTTTTTGTTTTTGTCATTTTCAGCTTCTTTACTCCTCACATAGAGACGACAAACCACTGAGTGAGCATGACTATGAAGCAAGAAGCTTTAAGGTACCTTGAAGTTACTTCTCAATACATTCATGATTGTGGTGTTGTTGCTTTAAATATTGATTTTCTTATAAGATTTAGAACTCTTTGGTTAATAAATGTATCCACGTTCCTAATACAAAGTTGGCCTTCATAGAATATATTGAGAACATAACAGATTTTTTGTCTTATAGAATAAGTTTTCCCGCTGTCGAGCTCAATCCTTCGCATAGATTTAGTAATGAGGAAAATGAAGATGAATTACTAAAGAAGAAATGGTTTAGCAGTTCTGATCAACTATAATTTAAGCGAAGAGTCTTATTTTCAGATTTCAAGTTGCTCTTTGTTTGAATCGATTTTAGTTTAGACATTTGATTTCTTGGTAGTGGTCGTACTCTTAAAATCTTTTCAATTTTTATCTTCACAATTTTGTTTCTCTCTTAGCTGCCAACACAGGATTTCTCCATTCATCTTGAGGTTCAACCTCTTCTCTGTCAAATCGAGCATGGAAGTGGGTTGGATTGGGCTTAGCTAGTGAGGGTGATGGAGATACAGAACCCCACAACTCTGCCACCAATCACTCCTAAAATTATATGTTGCAAATCAACCCAAGATGGTTTGGTCCAAATCTGCCCACCTCTGCAAAAACAAATATGGTACATACGAAGTGATACGTAGATGGAAATAATAGCTGATTAGGGGAATATAGATGATTCTTACCTCGAAATTGGAATCCATACCATATAACAATCCAATATTAGCAACTATATGCAACAACAAAAGAAAAGAGTGAGGCTCTGTTCTTTCTCCCTAAACCTAATTCGTCATCTCGAAGAAACCGTTCCAAGATGCACTTACCCTCATTTTTCGTCCTGAAAAACATCGTTTCAATATGAAGTGAGTATCATCTCCAATCACCAGAACATCTTGCTAATATCCCATTATTTGGGAGTATGACAGCTCAGCTGGGTAGGTGGATTGTATTTCATTAGATGTTACACTGTCATCACACATGTGTTATTGCACCAACGCATGTGAAGGCCTATTATACTTCTCAAATATAAAAAAAAAAATCACATAGGTAAAATAAAACATTCAATGCTATTATCCAGAGTATAACACGCTATCTCAGGGAAAATAACACATCTTTCTTAATAGGTAAAATAAAATATTAGATTTAACGAGGATCCAATGTTCTTAACAAAATATAATATTTTTTTCAAAATAGGTTATAGTAACAGAATATAATATTTTTTTTAAATAGGTAAAATAAAATATTAGATTTCAAGATGATCTAATGTTTTATTTATTTATGTGAAAAAATTATTATATTTTGTTAAGAGATATTTTATTTTATTTTATTTATTTCAGAGAAAGCTTATTATACTCTCAATCATATGATCCAATGTTTTATTTTACCAATGTGAAAAGATCATTATATTTTGTTCAGCGATACTTTATTTTATCCATGCGAAAAATTATTATAGTTCTTGAGGAGAGATTCTTTATTTTATCTATCTGAAAAAATATTATATTTTGTTAAGGCAAATTCTTTATTTTATCTATGTGAAAAAAATATTATATTTTGTTAAGAGAGATAAATATTAGTAAGAGAGATGGGGGAGGGAGAGATGTTTTATTTTACCTATTTGAAAAAAATATTCTATTTTGTTAAGATAGATTTTTTTATTTTACCTATGTGAAAAATTATTATATTTTGTTATGAGAGAGATGTTTTATTTTACCTATATGAAAAAATTAATGTATTTTGTTGTTAGTGAGGTTGAGAGAGAGGGAGAGAGAGATGTTTTATTTTATCTATGTGAAAAAAATATTGTATTTTGTTATTAGAGAGAGAGAGAGAGAGAGAGAGAGAGAGAGAGATTGGGGGAATGGAGAGAGGGAGGATGAGTGGGAGGGGAGGCCACGCAAAGATTAAAGGAGAGAGAAAGACAGGGGGAGAGAGACAGATGTTTTATTTTTCCTATGTGAAAAAATTATTGTATTTTGTTATTAGTTAGAGAGAGAGAAACAGATAGAGAG
>APFE031453796.1:0-19919 GCA_000404065.3 Pinus taeda
CCTGTCTATTGATTCAGCGTAGGATGGACACATTACACAAGTTACAAGAAGAACAGATGAAAGAAAAAGAAATTTTTTCACTCCACCAGAATCATATCAAGAGATGGTTCGATCATAAATTTGCAAGGAATGCTAGCTTCGTTGTGCGTGACTTAGTCTTGAAGTGGGATAAACCCCACGAAGACAAAGGCAAACATATGAAGTTCCAGTCCTTCTAGATTGGTCCGTACATGGTTCACAAAAAACTTGGCCAACACACGTATCGCTTTCAATCACTTAACAGGAGGATTGACAACCTTCATGTCAATGGCCAAGATTTAAATTTTTATTTTTAGTGATATAGGGTCGCATCCCGCCTATGTACATAGCATGCTTATTTTGTTTTGTTGTTCTTCTTTGTTGTTTTTGCTTTGTTTTGTTTTTCTTTGTTTGGTTATCTCGTCATTTTGTTTTGTAAATAAGTGTTTTCCTATACTGTGTTCTGGGTTTTGAATAAGTATGTGGCTAAATTAAAGAGTCTTGTGACACTGCAACACTTGGCTAGTGTGTCTGTCTTCTTTGTGCTTGGTTGTAACTTTTGGTCGATGAAGCCTGGATAGAAAAAATACAATTCGTCTGTAATGGAAGTTTTGGTCAAACCATGAACTTGTGTCCAAACTGGGAAACCCCATGCATGTACTCAGTCTTCTGCTCTATGTGTTCAAGCTTAATCCAACTAGTAGAAATGGAGAAGGGGACAAATCTAAATGAGAAAACCTAAATCAGAGGTCTTACATGCTTCTCTGAAGGAACAACCTCTTTTTCTCTCAATAATTCGCGATCCCTCTTCCACCCCAAAAATAAATAAGTTCCTATGCACAGTCCTCTTTCAAAAAATAAAAAGGTGAAAAAAGAGAAAGGCTTCCTGCGCAGAGAGGTGAAGCATGCAACTCCACTAGGGTATTGACCAGGCTCGTTGGTAGTGCGACAATGTTGGTGTTCCTGCGTGACTCTGTTGGGGTACTGTCCAGGTCTGTTGGTAGTGGAGCAACACCAAAGATGAAAAATTATACTCTGCAAATCTTAAGCTCACAAACCAAACTACCCTTTTCGATTTTGAAACACTGTGATCTAGTTGAAAATTTTGTCATGTTTAACTGAGTTGGTACAAGGTGAACTGTGTTTGTCCATGGGGTAAGTGGGGAAGCCGAAGTAACCTACACAATGAATCAATTCTTCTTGAAAGGCCAAGGCCCTATGCTATAAATGAACCAAAATAGAGAAGTTAGTATTCAACCAATGTGTCACCAAGTGTTGTAGCGGCTGTAAAACCCTCCAAAATTTTGGCCTGCATCCAAATTTCGGAGCCTTCCTTGGCTTTTCCCTTGATGGTCACAAATGCTCGGGCTCATCCCATGATCTCTTATCAAGTCTTCACACCCTTTTTCCTTGATCAACCACTTGTCATCTTTTGGCATGTTGATCATTATGTCATGCTTGTGAGTTTTCTCTGGCATTTTTGAAGGTTTGTCTTTGTGTGCATGAGTTGTTTTCACTCTGTCGACATTGGTCACACTCGAACACAAAGTTGTAAGCACTATTGCACAAGTGTTGTCATGGTCGTTTGAAGACATATCTCAATTTTCGCACTTACCGCTCTTAACCTTTGAGTCAGTCTCACTGAGAACATGTTTGTCCTTTTGGTTTGAGGTGTCTTTTTGTCGAGTCATGATAAGTGTGTGACCACATTGTCATGTATGGACAAGTACACTTTCTTTCACACTTTTTCATTTTCTTGAAAACCTGTCGATTAGACAACCCTCGTTCAACTAGACCCCGATCTCAGTGACCTTGCACTGCTACCCATAATTGTGCAGAGCTTGAGGTTTTCCTCCAAGAAAACTCCATTGTGGAATGTTAGAAATGAGCCAGTTGACTGTCTCCTAGAAATGCGCAGAAGTTTTCCTAGAACCAGATCAAGTCTATGCTTCCCATAATATCTCCCATCAAGCCTCTGACTGATCAACTGGAAAAAATGACTTGAGTTATGACCCACGACTGTAATGATCTCCAAAAATGCATAAAAATTGTCCAACCTAACTACCCTGAACTACCTACAAAACAATGCAGACATGTGGGAAAGGCCTCTGTTGCCTGTCACTACATTGTCCTGGGAAATTACGCAAATCTGATAGGCCAACTTCCCTACTGGCATACTTTGTTCTCCCTCAGAAAATTGCACAAATTTTTCTATCACCTGCCCTTTTTCCCCGCTCTGTAATCAACCCATAAATTGCCCAATTATGTCCGAGCCTGAACTGTCTCCCAGAATTGCACAATGTTTATCAACAACTCTTGCATCTCGATCATGTCCTCCTCTATAAAACTATGCAGATTTTCCTGCTAGTGCTTCCTACTACCCGCACTATCTTCCTCGCAGACAATGCACAGATCCCAGTGGGATGACCTGCCCAGTGCTCCCCTTGAAAATTGCGCAGATTGGCCCAGCAATTCCTTGACACCCTACCTGGTCTTCCTGCCAGAAACTGCACAATTTTGCCTCCCAACTAGGTTTTTCCCCACAACTGTCACTATTGTCCTAGATTGTGCAAATATGCCTCCTAGTGACATCTACACAGTTTTTCCCGATAGTGCTTTGGAGCCTCACACCCTGACCTGAGTTGTGCTCTGTGCAGTTTCAGTTCCTTGTCACCTGCACTGACACGTAAAACAATGCATCATGTTAGACTAGGAGATTGTTGGATTTGATTTCGTCTCATCATGAGTGATTGTAGTAACAGGTACATCGATGAGACATGGCACAAAGACAAACGAGATGGAGAAGGAGCGCATGCTAGAATACTTACTCGCAACTGAATGAACACATGAAGCACATTGAGCAGCGAGCGAAAGGAACACATACACATGCACTACCAAGCAAAGACCCAGACCATCGCAAAGACCCAAACCATCGAAGACCTCGCACACTTTGCCTTGTGGAGGTGAAGACATGTTACACCAAGAGAATACCATCACTCAGCAACACCAACAACTCGACACAGGCACCACGGACATCCAATACATGTTAGTAGTGTCATGTCTCTTCCACATCACTAATATGGGTCATACTTGCTGTAATCAATGATGTAAAGTGGAATTCCAAGAGACTCAGATATGAAGTTGAAGAGTCATGTAAAGTCGAAAGGTCATAGGAATTCAAATAGTCATGAGGGAAGTCAAAGAGTCACAAGGGTCAGTTGTCCCCCCTTGGCTATATATACCCCCTCATTGTATGAGCAAAGGACTTTTCACCTGGGCTCCTCCCGCACAACCTTGAGATTTTGTAGTATGTTCTTTGAGGAGCGAGTAGTGGCTCCAATGTCCCGCTATTAGGACTAGTGATGTATGGTGTACACGTGTCTTAAATCTTTTGCTTAATTCAGAAGCCTGTCTGAAGCTAGCACGTTTTCACACATGTTTTGTATCTGTTTGTAAGATTATTCTTTAAATGTTTGTAATGCATGTTTTCTTAACCTAGACTAAGATAGTTGAACTACTTCAATTATTTTAGTACTCATATTGTTGAAGATTTGTTGTATCGTTTATCACTGTTGTCTCATCTGTGTGGACTACTCCGCCAAACATTAGATAGAACATCTTTGTGTTTTCCTGGTTTTAACGATTGTCACCCCGTGTAGACTATTCCGTTGGATGGTGTATGTGTTTCCCTTGAACTTTGGTTTTCACAACTGTCGCATCCATTGTGGACTATTCCGCTGGATGTTGGAAAGACCCTTGTTGTTGTTCACATGTGTTTCTTCTTGGGTTGGGACTATTTCGTCTCATCAAGATGCTCACCTTACCTCCCCCTTTTGACAGTAACAGAACCCAGACACATAGTTACATTAAGCACCCACCAGGCACACTCACCTCACTTTCATGAAGTTACAAGAATAACATTGTCATGTGCTGAACAACAAGAGCTAAGGAAAATCTATAAGATAATGGCAACCGAGTCATCGTACTGGATGGGAATACTACACCAAACTCTTGTGAGGTCTAGTTGGGACTTCATACTAGGGAGATCCCTTGAATGTTGGAGGGTCCAACACCATCAACAAGTTTCCACTACTTAGGGCTTATAGAGGGATTTATAAGCTTTAGAGGTCATGAAAAGAAGGGAAGGGTAATTATTTATGCCATATAATGGTTAGAGATTAAGGATAACATGGGTTATATATGTTAGGGTCCATATGAGTTAGAAGTTGTAAGAATATGGGGCTAGTGGATTATTGTGATGAGGGTCTATAGAAGTAATAATGGTTAAGTTTTTTGGCTAAGTGACTAGGGTTGATATGGATTATGGCTTATAAATATTAGGATTAGGGGTTATAAAATCTATAATGGTTAGATTTCAAGTGTTATTGGACTAATTTTTATGTTTTTTAGGTTTAAGGGGTTAGGTAATAGGAGTATGGACTACAAGTATTAGGGATTTGGGGATATAGTCATTAGGTGTTAGGATTTAGGAGTTGTAGGGGATATAGTGGTTTGGTTGATTTATAGGGGTTGGGGGGTTATGAAGGTTAATAATAACACAAATTAGAGCTTATAGTTGGCAAATCTTACAATGGTTAAAGGTTCAAGGATTGTATAATGATGTCATGGATTTGATACTATAAGGGTCAAGAATGATATATTTTCGAGGGTTATTGTGGTTAAGGTGTTATCTAAGGCAGTGTATTTGGGTTTAAATGAACCAAATGTTATAAGACTATTGGGTTATAAGGGTTTAAATATAAGGATTACATTGGCTAGGGGTTAGGGCATAGTCGTGATAAGGCTATGTGTTAGTTGTATTATGTATAGGGGTGATAATGATAAAGGATTGATGGTGATTAAGGGTTATACGTATTACTAGATAGGGTTTAAGGGATAAGGATTAATGGTTACAAGATTAGGGGATATATGATAATGGTGGGAGGACACCTATGAATGGTAAAAGGTGATTACAATCATTAAATTTCTTACATGTTATATACATTGTTAGGATGTAAATGGGTTATGGCTTATATATATTGTTAGTTAGTAGTTATAGGGGTTATAGGATAGCTTTTAGAGTGGATATAGGTTATTACAATAATTAAACATTATAAGTTTTCAAGATGATTGATTATCAGATGTGGGTAAATGTAGACAATAATTAAGGGATACAAGGGTTGTGAGTTATAACATGTTTTCATTAGGAGGCATAGTAGGTATATTTTGTGTGGTTTGGAGTTGAAATTTTGAAAATAGAGTGTATATTTCATAAGGATTAAAAGTTACACAGGCCACACCATGACCATCTCAAGATACTTCTGTAGACCTTTGGAAATCGACTCATTGAAAGTTGAAGAGAATAGAGAGAATGAAAAATAATAAAGTATACAATCATCTCATAACACTTTCAGACTTGAAAAATCTCTGCAAATACGTCTTTCTCCTTGTTCATGGTGAAGCACAATGGCCAAATTTGGGTGATCTCGCTTGATTGTTGAATTCTTTCTATGAGTCATATTTGAGTTTTAAATGCCTCCGACACCATCAATGAATGCATCTACTATAGACATGTCAAAGTTTAGTGTGTATGAGCACAAATTGAAAAACATTCAATGTTGGCTCCATTCATAGGTCACCATGTGCAGGGTCAATTAGTTAGAGCATCATTTTGGCCACTAATTATTAGTAAATTTTAAGTGGTGTATTGGTCCTTAGTCAGGTTAGTACCACAAATGGCAAATAGTAATAAATAATTTCATCTCCTTGACATTTATGTTATAATTTTGTTTTTTGATTGTTGAATTCTTTCTATGAGTCATATTTGAGTATCAATACCCTCCCATATTGTCAACAAGATTGGGATCGGTGAAAATAATGAGATTCTCTTGGTTTCAAGAATAATACAATATTCTCTACTGAATAAGGCCAACCATGTGAAGGTGGAAGCTCATATGTACCCTCCACCACCCCCCCCACCCACCACATTACTCTCAATATTCTCAATACTCAATTATCTACTATAAACTATTTGAAAGAAACATAATAAGAATCAAGCATATATATAAATATCGATATGTGTGATGTAAATTATTTGACGATGGTAACATAAATTCACCTAAAAAGCTAGTACAACATAAAAAAATCACTAGTTAGTAAAAGGAATATTAATCACAAATATTTCATTCTTATTTTACACATTAATTAACACTAAATAGGGAAAAAAATCAACCTTTCATGTGATGAAAAATATTACATTATACCTTGGATATGTGTCATACAAGTGTTTGTCAAACCATTCAGAACCCTTAAGTTCGAGAACAATAATGTAGCAGAGAGAATATTTTCTTTTGAGCCTTCATAAAGTGGTATCCTTGCCTTCTCTAGCACAGGTTCATCATAAATAACATCATCGTTCTCATTGCTAAACATGTCTTGGATCAATTCATTTGTCCCATCATCTTGAACTATATTATTATTGTCATCTTCTTCCATAGGATCATTATCATGATCTTCAATATTCATTCCATGTTCCTCAACTTGTAGAACATCATTTCAAGTACCACTACTTGGCACATTTGGGTCATAGTACCCAAGGGGAACCTTGACTTTGTAATCATTACAAACAATAATATGAAATTAGTATGCAAAAAAATATTATAACAATTAAAAAAATTACAAATAGAATTAATATAAAGAAAATATATATAATGATTCATAAATAGCATATCATCGGATGATATTTGTTCCCCTCTTTAATGTGCCCATTCTTCTTACAATGTTTATCAAAGGTAACATATGAAATTATTCGTGGATGTATGCATCCGCAAAGAGTTCAAGGACAATAACATTTTCCATCACCGAGCCCTGGACAATTAGATCCTCGTCTAATCTTTTTTACATTCTTCCCAGCCACAAAAAAATATGTGATGATTATGTGATAAAACTGAGTGGTTGAGTAACTAGATATAATATTATAGTTTTGTAATGCAATTGATATATATAAAAACAAAATTTGCTTTCCCTATGCCCTATTAATATCTACTGTAGGACATTAATAAGGAATTTCTAATATATACTATGTAATCTAATATTAATTTTATTCACCATTAATATTAGTTTTATAAAACAAAATTTGTTTTATAATAAAAAAATCTTGGGGTGGCAAGAGCAGGAGGGTTTATCTTTCACCCCAATGAAGAAAGGGGAATTAATTTTCCTTGGGGTTTAGGGGCTTCAACTAATAACCAAGCAAAATACTTGGCAAGGACTTGAATTGGCATTAGCCATGTGTATTAGTCATTTAGTGATGTTTGGGATTCAATGATTATTATCCAGTAGGTGCAAAAACAAGGAGACTTTTGATCAGTTCCAAGATCCCATTCTACACAGATATAAATATATAGATTTCAAAACATTGATTTTTTCCAGGGGTGGCAGGAGTGGGATGCGTGATGCTTGGCCCTGAAGGAAAAATAGGGATATAATTCACATGGGGATTGGGAGTCACAACAAATAATCAATTTTTTTTCCTCACATTCTGGAAAGGTTTACACCTAGCAATTGAACAGAAAATTCAAGAAGTCATTATTTTTGGTGGCTCAATGATTGTGATTTGGTAGATGTGGGAGATTTATTCTCACTCTAAAGAGCTCTTTTCTCCTCTAGAGGAAAGGATTCTCCTTCCCTATTCCCTATTAATATATATTTTAGGATATTAATAGGGAATTTATAATATATATCGTGTAATCTAATATTAATGTTATTCACCATTAATACTATTTTTATATATAAAAAAAATTATGTTTTCCCTATGTAATTAATATATAAAACAAAATCTTGGGGTGGAAGGAGTGGGAGGTGTTATCTTTTGCCCCAATGAAGAAAGGGAGATTCATTTTTCTTGGGGATTATGGACCTAAAATAATAACCAAGCAGAATATGTAGCATTAAGGAAAGGACTAGAATTGGCATTGACCAAGCTTATTCGTCATTTAATGGTCTTTTGGGATTCAATGATTGCTATCCAGCCAATGTAAAATCCGCAATGAGACTTATGATGAGTTCCAAGCTTTCATTCTACATAGAATAAATCTCCATATTTCAAGGTTTGAAAAATTGAATTATTCCAGGGGTGGTGTGGAGTGGGAGGGGTGATTCTTGGCCCGAAGGACAAACAGTGATACAATTCACATGGGGATTTAGAGCGGCAACAAATAATCAAGTTGTGTTCCTAGTGATTTGGTAAGGTCTACACTTAGAAATTGACTATTATTGAATAAATAACGATTTTTTGGTGACTCAATGATTGTTATCCAGCAGATGTGGGAGATTTATTGTCACTATAAAGTTCTCTCTTCTCCTCTAGAGGCAAGGTTTCTCCTTCAACTTCAACAATTTGAAAAGGTTGAAATTTTTATATCTAAACTCTCAGTCGGATTCTTTTGCTAACAAAGGTGTGGCTTTGGAACAAGTGGTGATGGTTTTAGATGACATGGACCTTAGCATAAAACATTTTCCATGAAATCCCAAGACATAACATACTTGATGGTGATTATTAACGAATTAATAATTTGAATCAATACATGGGACGCCACCGAACCCATTGTTAGATCACACTTTTTTCATTCATGTTTTGAATTTAATTATCCCTTTCCTGGATGTAGATTATATATTGTTGAAGGGTGGTGTTGGGAGTAGGATCCCCCAAGGGTAGTTTTGGGGCTATAAGCCCATGTTTGAGTCAAATTTTGTAATAAAATTGTAAAGACTTTGCATTTTGTGGTCGTGGAGCGCGAAGGTGTTATGTGTCAAAAAGGGTAGTCCATACTTAGTTTTGTAAAGTAAAGTCGGTTATAAGAGATCTACCCATGGACCATGGACCATGGGATTGTATAAAAAGAGCTAAGCTCTAAGTAGTTTCCGTGATATAGAAGGATGAATTAGGTAAGAGAGTCATAGCTTTGAAGAAAAGTGTCTAAGTCTTGGGTTGTAGTGTAGGTAGAGTCTCTGCAGCTGAGTGCACAGAGGCCTAGGGTAGAAGTTCGCAGCTAAGTGCGCTGACCCCTGCAGCTGTGTGCACAGGGTGGACAAAGTCTGTAAACACTTGGAAGATCTTAATAGAGAAATATATTATGTAATTTCTATGTCTTTGTTTTGTTAATACATCTGGATATTTTGTGTATGAACTTCCTTTATTATGCTTATATGATGCGTGAATGACTACAATTATATTGAATAATTGAATGCATCTACGAATATTTGTTTACGCAGTGTTAACTATAGTTGTTTGATAAGATAAGCAAGTTACCTATATTAATTGGGGAATCTCCATGGCACCTTGCCATAGCAATGCGAAAGTACCTGGGTAGCCAGTTAGGGTTACGCAAAGGTCGATCGTACCCTTTCACGGAGGTATTAAAGGCTGGAATAGAGGGCTCGTCTTGCAAGCCCTAGAGCGAAGAAACCTGTGCGAAGGCAAGGATAAAGGGAATCAAATGACATCACAACCATCTGAGGGTAAGGAAACTTGATTCCACCATCCCCGCATACTAGTTTGGGTAAGACTTCGGTCTGCGCTCCGCAAGCTGATTACAAAAGGGCCAATAGTGTAGGGATTTGTTTGGCTAATTAACGTTGAACCTGGGTCAGGCCCCCTCAAGCCAACAAATGGTTCCATTTCTGGGACCGGAATCTGCATAAGAGATGTGTGATGTCATATCACTGGAATCCTACTAAGAAAGAGATTGGAGACTGGTTGGATAGGAAGATCCACGAATCGCAGCATAGGAGAACAGAAACCCACAACTAACAAAGGAACAATGGTTGGACAGATAATTGTATATTGATATCCACGAGATATTTTTCTGCTCCTTCCCAATTGATCTATATAAGTGGATTGTGAAGCTAGCATACAGCCCTATTGTTTGGACCCCGGATCTAATACAAAAATTGGAAGCATCTGAGGACAAGATCGCCCACGCTGTCAATCATTGGCTTGATCATGCCATAGGAGAATTTGTGACTGAATTCGCGGTCCACACCTCAGTCAACTATAGCGAGGCAGAGTGATGATTTTTCAAAGGATCGTGATGTAAGTACGTGAAATATTTGAATACCTGGATTAAAATGTTATTGTGTGAAAAACGGGTTATGAAGCTATGTTGATGTTCAGAACTACACGAAATGGAAAAACTTACAAGAACGAAGGACAAAAGGGCCCTGAATATAGCCCATTGATTTCACCTCCACGAGGTGACTAGGAAGGGATAGCAAAGGTTTCTCCGCGAAGTGCTAGTCAGTTAATACGATAAGGATTCCTAAGAATACCACCTCCTCCCACACCACCTCAAACTTCACCACCATCACCTCCAACTTCATCCATACCACCTCCACCTCCAACTTCATCCATACCACCTCCACCTCCACCGCAGTTCAGTATGGAAAAATCAGTGAAGTTGCCTTTGTTCAAAGGCTTGGGAAATGAGGACCCGAACCAATTCTGGTTCGTTGTGAAATCTGTATGGGAAGCTCAAGGTGTTATAGATGATCATATAAAGAAGGTGACACTAGTTAGTGCTCTGCAAGATCGTGCACTAACCTAGTATATTAAGTACTCTAATGATAACCCAAATGCTGGAGTGGCAGATATCCAGACAACACTGAATAGAGAGTTTAGTAGACCTAAATCTCAAGCGCATTCGATTGTGGGATTCAAGGATATCGTGATGCAACTAGGCGAGACACCTTGGGAACTATATCAAAGGTTGAAGTGTACAATCTATGAATCCAACATGAATTTGATAGATGGACAACATCGCAAATGGTTTGTGGATTCACTATTGTCACACTTAAGGGTTGTGTTGTCACAATAGGAGATAACGACTCAAGTAGAGGCGTTGGAGATTGCCATGAGATTACATGAAACTCTGATGCAAGATCCAAACCTAGGGTTTTAGTAGATCCATGCACAGTTGAAGAATATATGCCTTGAGATGCAAAGTCTGAAGCAGGACAAGACAGTTCGACCAGAGGTGCACGAGGAGGTATGGTGCTTGAAATGCAAGAGTCAGGGTCATGAAAAAGACCATAGCCCAGTCTTTGCGAACTATATTGTAGGAGGAGGACCAATGCCTTTGAGGTCAGAAGCTCAAGCAGGACCTAGCGTGGGGCCTGCATTGTGGTGCGTTATATGTCAGGTAGTAGGAAAACATGCCACATATAACTTTCATTTATTACAGAACTTTGTACAGATAGTGCAACAGCTGTTCTGCAACTTTTGTAGGTCGATAGGGCATGATGAGTGTAATTGCAGGAGATATGAATTGATGATGGATAGATCTCCCACTTATAGGATTCAGGCCAAAATGCGACCCCCTGACCAGAGCACAGGGATGGCGCGAACAGGATTTCAGGGGCGCGGATGAGGCCAAGGCAGAGGAGGACCTGGCATAGGTTGAGGATAGTTGATCTGCTACAATTGTGGAGGACCAAGACACTATGCCTGTGATTGCACTAACCCAACACATCCATCGTGTAAGTATTGCATGCTGTTTGACCATGAAATGGAACACTATCCTATGCTGATAGCTAGGATACGTGACAAAGGGGCGCTACCACCTCTGCCGACTCAGAACCTGCAGATGATGAGGTTTAAGCCACGTGAAGAAGATCCAAATGTAAATATGGTGCTTAGAAGTGGAATCACAATGGGAGATGACAAAGGGAAACAACCAGAAGACAGTGTGTGGGTCCACAAAGCTTTGGAAAAGGAGGCTGAGTTCGATTTGGAGCATGCACACAAAACCTTCATGGAAGCTAAGAAGAGCTTCATTGAGGCCTCCAGCTCAAGAAGCAAGGATAAACTTGACCAAGAGATGGACCCCTCTATGCTCACAAATTTCCTAGAGACCTGTATGAAGTTACTGCACGATAGTAAGGCTGTGAAAGAGCTACAATAGCTCATCAATAGATGCACTGGAATCGCGTCGGGTGAGCCGCACGTAGTATGAAATATTGACAAGAATAAGACAAGGACAGGATGGGAGATGAGGCTGACCACACAGATATGAGAGTATGAGATGGATCAGGTCAGTTTGGACCTCGGGTCAGACGCAAACGTCCTATCAAAGCAAACTTGGGAACAGATGGGGAGACCCACGCTACAATGCTCTTTGATTCAGATGAGGATGGGGAATCAACAGAAGATCATCCTCCTGGGAGTTGACTGGGTTACTGATATGAATAGGGTAGTAAACCGAAAGAAGCGAAAGATGATATTTGAGAAGAAATCACTGCACATAATAGTACCCCTAGATTTCGCTGAAGAATCACACTATACTGAACCAGTCTATGATTATGAGAGTGATGACGATCTGGAATGTATCTATAAGATAACAGTGCGAGATCAAGATTGGTGAATCCCACCGTGGATGGATGAATTACATGGGATCGTGAGATTTACTGTACTTCAGACTCCGATGAAGAGTTAGAATGTTGGCAGAATCGGTTACACAAAGTGACTACACTGAACTTCAATATGATGACCCAATCATTGTGATGTGTGTCCTCAGAGGTAAGAAATCTACCTGCTTATGATGGCCTGAATGAGGTAGATATCTTTTTGGATGCATTCAAAAGAGAGGTACCAGAAAATTAGTGCTTCTAGGCGTTGGATTGGGCACTACGTGCTATGCCCTCAAGATGGTGGGGTATGCATAAAGGAAGCTTTGATGATTGGCACGGATGTAGGAGGATGATGAGAACATGATTTGGGAAGCCTAAGATATGAATGACAGACAAGTATGATGGGCATGATGATCCCCACACGCATTTGGCTAAATGGACCCAGGCTTATGGACAAAAGCCCCAACCTGAATGGGTGCACTTGTTCTGTCATACCCTGGATGTTGTCCCAATGAATTGGTACGTAGAAACTAATCTCTACCATGGTACAGGTGAATGGGATGTTTTGCGCGAGGGCTTTGTGATGAAATTTAGTTTTGAAGATGGGTTTCACTGTATTGATGAAGTGCTACAAGAAGTAAAAGCAGCTACCTTTCAGATACCACAAGATCCTTTGGACCTTATTCAACTTGAGTGGGCTATGCAGCCAAGTCATGCACTGGAATGCTATAACGTGACTGTTGAAGAAGAAGATGAGGATCCACAGAGGATTAACATTCCAGAAACAGAAGGTCATTGCACTGCAGGTTGAGAGCCCTAATATAACTGCGCTGCTGAAAAAGAAACAAGTAAACATTGGTATGGAGGCAGAACCAAAATTTGCGAAGATTGGAGACTACTGGGATGACAAGATGGTGGATAAGGTTGTTGAATTGCTCTGTGAATACCAGGATTTATTCCCCACCAAGTTCATGGATCTAAAGGGGATAATCGAAGACCTAGGAATGATGAAGGTTACATTGAAGCCCAATGCGAAGCCGGTTAAGCGAAGACCTTACCGTCTCAATCCGAAATATAAGGAAAATTTCTGCTTAAAGCTAGACAAGATGCTCGCGGCAAGCATCATTGAGCATGTGGAAGAATCTGACTGGGTAAGCCCAATGGTGGTAGAGGAGAAGAAGCACAAGGATGAAATAAGGATATGCGTGGATCTCAGAAAGCTGAATGATGCTTGTGTGCATGATCCTTTCCCAACTCCATTCACTGATAAAGTGTTGGATAATGTAGGTGGTGAGAAAGCATATTCCTTCACTGATGGGTTCTCTTGGTACCACAAAATCAAAATTGTACCAGAGGATAGGAGCAAGACAACCTTCGTGACTTAGTGGGGTTGTTTTCAGTACACGATAATGTTGTATGGATTGAAGAATGCGCCTGCAATCTTCTCGCATGTAGTTTTTGTTGTGTTCAAAGAATTTATTCATAAGTTCCTAGAGGTATATTTTGATGACTAGACTATATTTGGGCTGGTAAAACACCATGTAGCAAGCTTGCGCCTGATGTTGGATAATTTTCAAAGATACCAGATTGCACTCATCTCAAGAAATGTTTGTTTTGTGTTCCTTTTGGGAACTTATTGGGGCATGTGGTTTTCAGACAGGGACTGATGGTAGATCCCACAAAGATAGTGGGGATATTGAACTTGGAAGCCCCAAGGAGTGTGAAGCAGCTGCGTGCTACCCTGGGACATACAGAATATTACAGAAAGTTTATCAAAGGATATGCACAGATCATCGCGCCTATGGAGAAATTGTTGAAGAAGGATGTCACATTTTGCTAGAACGAGGATTGTAAGAAGAGCTTGGAGATATTAAAAGAAATGATGGTCATCGCGCTGATTCTAGTCTTCCCGGATTGGAAGAAGGAGTTTCTTGTACATGTCGACGCGTCATGTATAGCTCTGGGAGCAGTACTGACATAGGCAGGTGGAGAAGGTTTGGACCATCCTATCGCGTCCACAAGCTGAAGATTATCCAAAGGAGAGAAGGACTACTCCACCACCGAACACGAAGGGTTAGCTATGGTGTATGAGCTCTAGAAGTTTAGGCACTACTTGCTAGGAGGCCATTTTAAAATGTAGACAAATCACTCCGCATTGAAGTACATGGTCAATAAGCCTGTGATGGGGGGGGAGAATCTATAGATGGCTCTTATTGTTCTAGGAGTATGATTTTGTTGTTATAAAGCCTGGACGATTGAACGCGAGACTAGACCATATGTCGCACATTGAAACAAGGGAGGAACCCACTAACCTAGAAGAAGGACTACCTGACATGTAGCTATTTGCTATGCGCATCATGGATGGTCATTTAGAGGATATAATAAACTTCCTAACAATAGGAACTGCTCTGAAAGGATACACTATCCATCAAAAGAAGGAATTAGTGGTGTGCGCGACAGATTTCTCTGTCATTGCTAAGTATCTATACAAGATGGGGAATGATGAGATATTGTGACAATATGTACTTGATTTTGAAAGAAGTAGCATCCTCATGAATGCCCATGGGGGCGCCACCGGTGGACATTATGCAGGAAGAGCAACCACGTAGAAGATTCTATGTGCAGGGTTGTGGTGGCCAACCCTCCATCGGGACTCAAAAGCGTATTGCAAGGCATGTGATGTGTGTCAAAGGACTGGCATGCCATCGCAAAGGGATGAGATGCCTTTGAGTCCACAAATGACGTTGAAACCCTTTGAGAAATGGGCGATAGATTTCGTGGGACCCATTCAGCCCCAAGGAAAGACAGGAGCAAGGTACATTATCACTGTGATGAAGTATTTGACTCGTTGGGCAGAGGCACAACCTGTGAAGGATTGCACAGGCACGACTACTGCAAAGTTCCTCTTTGAGCATGTATCGACATGATTTGGCTGTCCAAAGATCTTGATGAGTGATTCCGGTACGCACTTCCTGAATGAGACGATCAACGCGCTGATGAAGGAATTTCAGGTATACCACCAGAAGAGAACACCTTATCACCCACAAGCTAACGGGATAGTGGAGGCCTTCAACAAAGTGCTTGAAAGTGCGCTGAACAAGGTTTCAATGCTCAACGAAGTGATTGGGACCTACGCATACCTACAGTACTATGGGCTTATTGAACGACATGCAAGAAGTTGACTGGAAAAACCCCCTTTAGGCTTGTCTATGGGGTTGAATTGGTAATGTCTATGGAGTATATTGTGCCTATTCTGCGCATAACAATGCTCACAGGTATGATGGATCATGGAGCCCTAGAGGAGAGGCTTGCATTGCTAGATGAACTGGAGGAAGAGAGATTTCTAGCTGGATTTCACCAACAGGTCCAAAAGCAACGCAAAAACGCATGGCATGATCGACATATTAAGATGCACACATTTAAGGTAAATGTCCTGGTTTTGCTATATGATAGTAAGTTTGATAAATTTCCAGGAAAATTTTGAATGCACTGGTTAGGGCCCTATGTCACTAACAAAATTACCGATGGAGGAGTGGTACAGCTGGTCAAATTAAATGGAGAACCCTTCTTAGGAAAGGTGAATGGCAGTCGCTTGAAGCCATACACCGACGGTCCGGCCATGTGACTAAATGAAGGTTGCACAGTCTTAGTGCTTCAGGCAACTAAAAGGAGGCGCGGGACTATAAAATACATTGCCCGGGTTGGGGAGTTGCGCGATTGGGGGATGGTGCAAAGGAAGGAAGTGTCACAGGGTTTGCGGCAGCGCTGAGGGAGTTGCGCTACCCAGGGGGAAATCGAACATGTCGCCCGGAAAGTGACCGTTAAGGTCATTGTTCATGATTTGACGGCAGAAGTAAGGCCAAATGGAGCTGGTGACCAGCATTTAAGATGAAATTTATGGCTCAGATCCTTGAAAATCTGCCACCAATTTTGCATTAATGAACCGAATTTGGGGGGAACGGTCGGATTTGAATTCAAAATGCCCTATAAATGACAAGTGGTTGTCTAGAATTTTGAGATTTAAGTTGTTGAGCTCTGAGGCACATATGAATCACGAGAAATACGAGCTTCTAATAGCTATTGGGGTATTTGAGACTTTGCCGACAGAAACATAGGAATTCTTGTAGAAGATCATGTTAGCACCCCCTAAAATTATAAATACCAAACAAGTAGTAGAGGAGCCGACATAGGAAATGGACATAGAGGCAGAAGTAGCTACTCCAGAAGTGGCTGAAGTATTGGCAAAGGTCCCTAAGTCACTGAGAACGTCGAGAACGAAGCCAACCCCAACCAAGGAAACCAGGAAGGAAAAGAAGGGCAAGCAGCCTGCCATACCAGTGTGCGCCTCGCCAAGGAAAAACCCACTGCACAAGATAAGGTAAGGCCATAAACTTAGAGCCAGAGGAGGAGGACATTGAAGACATCTCAATGGACGATGAGGATGTGGGAGCCAAAGTGGAGGAGGTTGAAGCCCAGGGTGTGGACCCTATTACGCGGTTGCTAGAGCATGTCCCTTTGTGCAAGCCTAAGTCCAAGGTTCCAAACGACATTGATGAGAGTAAGACTCCCCTACAAACACCTTTGCTACCATATGAAATTGCTTTCGATGGTTCGCATTTGGCACAGGTGCTGATAATGAAGCTTGAAGACTGGGACTTAGCGGACCATGAGAAGTTCCCACACATGGCGACCAAGCAGATGATGCGCTGTATCATAGACATGAATACGAGAATGACCACATTGGAACCACGAAGGTGGCTCAAGGGCGTAGAAAAGGCAGAGTTGCTCAACCTGCTCTGGGTGTTGCACTATAACCGCACCCTAGTGACAATTTTGGTCATCAAGCAACTGTTGTTCTTGGTGCATGATGGGTGTCTATGGCTGGAGGAACTGATACCCATCATAGATAGGTTCATTCACCGAATAATGTACTTGATGTATACAGGTGAGAATCTAGCAATGATCTTCGGTGGCAAGGGTGGCGAGCAGGCTCTCGCAGAGTCAATGAAGGAGAAATTTAAGCTAGTGAAGAAGTCGCACAGGTATGCTACCTCCAGCATCTGCGACCTTGCTATGAAGGTAGCCACGCAGATCCTTATAGGGAAGGTGATGCGGAAGTGCCGCACCGATGAGGTGTCAGCATCTGTCGTCATGCTCGCACAGTAGTGCGCGGAAGGAGTCCAGTTTAATTGGTCAGACTACCTTCGTGGAGAGTTCCTGGCAAACTATCATGAAGCACAAAAGCTCAACAAGACGTTCCACTACGTGTATCTCTTGTTGTTGATTGTGTTGGTAGTGTCGGAGCTACCAGAGGATAGCCAGTTCCCTTCAGTCATGCTAGACCTCCTTGAAGCAATGAAGTACGCTTCGTTGTGGGCGACCAAGGATGTGCAGTGAGTCTGGGACAGCAAGATCTTCTGGATCTTGATGGAGATGAATATCAGGATGGCCATCAATCACAAGCCACGATTGTCACCCACGGTGTACGCTAACCTAGAGAGCTATGCCGAGTTGAAAGTAGATTTCCATCAAGTCTCCATCAAGGCGTGGAAGGACCCTGCGTAGAAGTGGTACGACTTACCGTATCTGGCCACAGATGACGCCATTGATGTGGTGCTTGATCAATGGCCGGTGGAGTGGTGCACTACCATGGACTTAGCAGTGCGTGGAAGCAAGTCCATCGCGTAGAAGAAGGAGGAGGAGGCCAAGTTGAAGATGGTGCAGCTAGTCGAGAAGAGGAAAAAGGTGGCCATTGAGAAGCCCCAGGCAAAGCAGGTAGGGAAGTAGGCGGGAAAACAGACAGGTGGCATAGAGCAGGGTTCTGACAAAGGCGCAAGGTCGCCTTCACTTGAGACCGGAGAGGAAGACATAGAACAGAACAACGTGGACCCTCAGGAGACGTCGCCCGTATTAAGTGCCCAAGAGAGATGGAGAAGGGAGGGTCGAGAAAGAAATCCAAGGCAACCAAAACCTTGTTGAACCCTATCACATTGACAGAGGGCGACTTACATGATATCGGTGACATAGTCAGAGATGTCACTACGGAGGCCCTGCAACAATTTGAACAACATTAGCAGATCATCCTAAGGGCCATCTAGACCAAGTTGCAGGAGTTGAGACCCACGCATCGCAGCTTGGTATGGTTTCTACCAGCTTGGCTATCAACACTTTAGAGGTTGCTAATATGCTATGCACGAAGGCTTCTAATGTGATAATGTTACCGGATGGAGCACTGATCACGGAAAATGAGATTGACACGCCCACTATCAGCGCTTTGAAGGGATTTAGGCTGAACCTGGCAGTGATTCCGCGCAAAGCACTCCACTTCTTGCAAGATGGAGTAATTGCAAAATTGAGGGCTCGAGAACACTCCGCCCTCCAGGTGATTAGTAAACAACAAATCAACAATGAACAGATGGCCCTACAGAGAAATGCTGCCATTTCCGCTGAGACTGAGGTGACCAACCAGAGTAAGAAGATTATGGAGGTCATTGAGGAGGCATGCAGAATGGTCCTAGGGTTGGCCATCCGGAGGAAGAGCCAATGAAGGTATGCGTTCGCAAGTTGGCCGCAGGGGTGTGTGACACTCGGACTGAGATGGCTCGGGTTCAGTTGGAGTTGAACCTACAAATTGTCGAGCTACAATTGAGGGCCCAGCCTTCAACACCACAAGAAGTAAAGGAACAATGGGCGCCTGCTGTAACATAAGCAATAACAACAATGACGAGTGCAGTAGCAGACTGCACGCAGTTGTTCAAGCAGTTGTTTGGTCAATTTAGTATTCCTAAATTGATATCATTAATTGTCAACCCGGGGCTCGTAAGCTGATGAAGTGAAGGTGTACTATATGTACTTAAGCAACCTCTTAAAGCTTTTTGTTGTTTGGGGGGTGTTGTTCGTGATTAATTTATCTTCCTAAGATGGAGTGATGTATTTATAAACAAATGAGTGATGGTGTGTGTGGAGTGAATTCTAGATGAGTGAGGGTGTGTGATTAGTGGTTTCTAACTATTTACTGAAAAGGAAAACTTTGAAGGAAATGAATTAAAATGAACTGAAAGCAAAGAACCACTTTCTAATGGTATTAGACACCATTCATGCTGCTGCAAATAAAAAGTAAGGAAATCACTTAAAAGACCAATGATAATGTTTATCTCTTCCTAACTCTCTGCCTCTAACACATAGTACTGTGTAAGACACGATTAAGAAGTAGCTAAAGGTAAGTCTAAGAAATGATAAAAATGAGAAAAATCTACTTTAAAGACTAGTGATAATATTTGGCTCTTTCTAACTCTCTGCCTCTATCACATAGTACTGTGTAAATCACGATTAGAAAGTAGCTAAGGATTAGTCTAGAAAGCACCCAAAGCCAGCTACAAGTGATTAGTATTCTGATCTCTAAAAGATAAACAATTTATAGTAAGAGATCATTTATATGTTAGCAGACAGATTTGAGAAATAAAACTAAAAAATTAGCTATGGAAATAAAGTAAAAG